>QANY01013574.1:0-302989 GCA_003255025.1 Datisca glomerata
TTTCAATAAATATTAATTAACTTAACAAATTTAATTTAATTAAATACTCTCAGTATTTAATATGTACGTACATTAAGGTCTTGACATGGAGCATCACTTACATCTTCCAAGAAAAAGAGTTGAGTTGAAAATAGAAAATTAAAGTAACAAATGAAGTCAATGGAGAGCCAACTACAAAGCTTACTCGTTTGAGCTCGTCAAAACGATTTTTCACCTCCTGACAATGACTCAACAACAAAATGTGAGGTCAGAGATACATTTGTGAATCACATTTTGTGATCCACATTTTGTAGTGAATTATGTTTTGAAGATTTTGTATTGAACTACTACTTTGTTTAATTACATATATTAATGATTAATATATGTATTTCTTAGAAAAAATATTGGGTATAATAAATTTTTTGATGATATTATTACTATCACAAGTTTAATAAAACTAAAACACTTCAAAAAAAAGGCTACGATAGCGGCCAAAAAACTTTATCATAGTGTTTCCATAGCGTTTTTGAAAATGCTATGTATACTGACATTATTAAAAGTCCGCTACCTATGATATTATTTTTTTAAACGCTATAAAAAAGCCTATGATAGCATTTTTAAATGCGATCAAAAGATTTTATAGCGTTTTTAAACGCTATCAAACGCTTTTCACAGTGTCTAAAAAATGTTATAGAAAGTCTTTCATAGTGTTTTATAAATGCTGTAGTAGGTCTTTTATAACGTTTTATAAATGTTATCTTAGGTATTTCATAGTGTTTTATAATGCAATCGTAAGTCTTTCATAGCATTTTTCATTACTTATTGTTTTGTTAATGTTATTAAATAATTTTTATAACTTTTTTATTACTTATACTTACAATTGTATAAATATAAAAGAATAAATAACTTTTAAAAAAATATCATGAAATAACAAAATCACATATCATTTTATTTAATTAGTCAAAATTATTACATAGTAATTGTCTACTAGAAATCACATCTCAAAATGATAATTACATATTGATTTTTACATAGAGAAAGCAAAAGTAATTTAGTAAAAAAAACTAAAACTTAGTATAAATTCGCATCTAGGTACTGAATGTGGAGGTAACCTAGGAAGTCCACTTGGTGGTTTTTCTTTGTAAGGAGGTGGTGGCGCAGGTAACTACATTGATGATACTTCAGGATAATATCAAAGTATTATACCAAAGCATGGATGATCCATTCAGATGAAGGAGCAAGCCTCCTATTTTAAACAGTACAATCTAAATGATCAACAACAACAACTAAGAAATGACTTATTAGATAAGGAAGTTAAGAATTAGTGGCAGACGTACAACATTCAATGATATAGTATAGTCGTTGGTGGAGAGCAACCAAATTGTGACATTTAACTACAGACCGAGTTTGTTATCTTCTGTCTCAAAATGTAACATTTAACAAGCAACCAAGTTTATCTAAACAATGTCTTATAAGACTATAACAAAGCTTAAGTGACAAAGAAGGTTCATAGCAACACTAAGCATTAGTTAATGGAAAAACGATCCAGATCAAACATAATGCCAAATCATATAAGCTCCTTGAGAAAGTACCTCTTCCAATTCAACATTAACAACCTGGGCGTAGTAACAAATTAATTTTATTTTTTTACTGAAATCCAAGGAATTAGACACTAACTTTTCTCATATCAGTAAAGTTAAAAGGCAATAACTGATAAGATATTACATTGAATATGTTTGTCTTATTCTAGAAGGATAAATATATATGCTTTCAAGTTTCCAATATCACAACAATTTAACAATATAACTTCGTTGAACTGTACAAAATAGATATATGATTCACAGATTTCAGACCCAGAGGATTTTAATGAATGAGTTAGCTGGTACATGGTCGATAATTGTCAGGAGGTCTGCATTACACAGTAACCAAACTAGAAGAAATATTCCTGAGAAACCAGGAGTCCATAAATGAGAAGAAAGAATAAGAGAGCCACAAAATTTTCTATATTAACCAACAAAAAATAAGATAACCTTCTTCACTTTCAATACAAAGGCACAAGTTGATTAAATAAACCTCAGGAAAAAACTCTTTCTTAAAAGAACTACCCAGTTATGCTAAATAAACCTTCAAGTATCACAAAATATCATTCTTGCAATGTTAAAAGTCCATCAATTTCAGCCTTCACAATGGAACACTAATTGGTGAAGAGCAAAAGAAAATTCTCAATTTTATTTATATTTTAGCCAAATGCACATGCAACCAATGGTTATTCGCTAAAACAATAAAACAATGAGGAAAATCATATATAAATAACTTACATAATGCTTTCAATAGATAATTTTACAGTCAATAAGTTATCAAACAAACAAAAATTTAGAACTGAACTACATGTCCTAGTAGTAATGCCTTGATAGTAAGTTCTAGTGTTAGAGAGAAAAGAAAAGAAAAGTGTGAATGCTTCAACAATTTTAAAAGAGAGAAATATATAAAACCAATAATCAGAAAAACCGTGAGACCTTTGAGAGAGAGCTGAGATACAAAGGAAAATGGTGAGCACACTTAGGGAAAAGAGAGCAAAACTAAGCCTTCAGCCTGCCATAAAAGGAATCAACATTAAGCCTTCAGCCTACCTTATTGGAAGGATGAATGAAGCATAACATAACTAGGAAATGTGTGTGTGTGTGTGTGTGTGTGTGTGTGTGTGTGTGTCTGTGTCTGTGTGTGTGTGTGTGTGTGTGTGTGTGTGTGTCTGAAAGAGAGAGAGAGATGAACAAACAAATGCAGATAAAATCATACATCAAAGATAAAAAACATTAAAGCACCTTAAATCAATGCTATAAGAAATCAGCAATTGCACATGTAAAAGGACTTTGTTATTTGCACCATGATTGTTCGTCTTTGATCATTCATAGAGATGTTAAGTCAAATAACATTCTGCTATTTTTTTTATTTTGAGGCTCATGTTGCAGATTTTGAGCTTGCCAAATTCTTACAAGACACTGGAACATCTGAATACATGTCTGCCATTGCTGGTTCTAACGGCTATGCAGACAAACCCCAACTAACTTCTTGGAGCCATAAACTAAACACATCGTATTCAATATATTTAGCAGTAGTAATTTAGACCGAATAACCAAAAATGAAATGCCCAAATGCCATATCCTATTAAAGTTGTCTTGCTTGGGATCTAAAGCTTTACTTTCCCTAAATCCTAGAAAGAAAAGAATGTATACATAATGCAAACAAACCCTAACTAACTTCTTTTTACTAAATATATCATAACAGTCATCTAACATAAGGACTTCATTTTACTTCACATGATTGTCAAAATCATAGATTCATAAATCATAATAAAATGGAAGGGGTATTCTCCATTTTGCCAATGACGCAAATATTGAAGAAACCACAAGAAGACCAACCATAAATGCATATGATAGAACAACCAGAAAACAATTGTGACAACCTACCGATAAATACTGAAATAGTCCATCAGAATGCAAAGGATTCATATACGCAGATGTGAGAAGCATGTTTAAAAGTATGAGTAGCCAACAAAGTGAGAAGAAAGGCAAACCAAAATTGACAAATCAATTTGCAAAATTATGCCAATTAATTCTTTTTTTAGAACAGGAAAACCTATATATAGATAGAAAAATATTCAAATACAGATATTGAGTAGTACATCCATTTTCAAATCAGGCTAAAAAGTTGATAAAGGCAATTTTCAATACTTTTTATTACTTATACTTACAATTGTATAAATATAAAAATAAATAACTTTTCAAAAAATATCATAAAATAACAAAATCACATATCATTTTATTTAATTAGTCAAAAATGTTACATATTAATTGTCTACTAGAAATCACATCTCAAAATGATAATTACATATTAATTTTTACATTGAGAAAGCAAAAGTAATTTAGTAAAAAAAACTAAAATTTAGTATAAATTCACATCTACGTACTGATAGTGGAGGTACCCTAGGAAGTCCACTTGGTGATTTTTCTTGGTGAGGGGGTGGTGGCGCAGGTAACTGCCTTGATGAAGTTTCAGGATAAGATCAAAGTGTTATACCAAAGCATGGATGATCTATTCAGATGAAGGAGCAAGCCTCCTATTTCAAATAGTACAATCTAAATGATCAACAGCAACAACTAAGAAATGACTTATTAGATAAGGAAGTTAAGAATTAGTGGCAGACTTACAACATTCCATGATATACTATAGGAGTTGGTGGAGAGCAACCAAATTCTGACATTTAACTGCAAACCAAGTTTATTATCTTCTGTCTCAAAAGGTAACATTTAACAAGCAACCAAATTTATCTAAACAATGTCTTATAAGACTATAACAAAGCTTTAAGTGACAGAGAAGGTTCATAGCAACATTAAGCATTTGTCGATGAAAAAACGGTCCAGATCAAACATAAGACCTATAAGCTCCTTGAGAAAGTACCTTTTCCAATTCAACATTAATAACCTAGGCATAGTAACAAATTAATTTTATTTTTTTACTGAAATCCAAGAAAGTAGACACTAACTTTTCTCATATCGGTAAAGTTAAAAAGGCAATAACTGATAAGATATTACATTGAATATATTTGTCTTATTCTAGAAGGATAAGGATATATGCTTTCAAGTTTCTAATATCACAACAATTTAACAATATAACTTCGTTGAAATGCGTAAAAGAGATATATGATTCACAGATTTCAAACCCAGAGGATTTTAATGAATGAGTTAGCTGGTACATGGTCGATAATTGTCAGGAGGTCTGCATTACACAGTAACCAAACTAGAAGAAATATTCCTGAGAAACCAGGAATCCAGAAATGAGAAAAAAATAGAATAAGAGAGCCACAAAATTTTCTATATTAACCAACAAAAAATAAGATGACCTTCTTCATTTTCAATACAAAGGCAGAAGTTGATTAAATAAACCTCAAGAACAAGCTCTTTCTTAAAAGAACTACCCAATTATGCTAAATAAACCTTCAAGTATCACAAAATATCATTCTTGCAATGTTAAAAGTCCATCAATTTCAGCCTTCACAGTGGAACACTAATTGGTGAAGAGCAAAAGAAAATTCTCAATTTCATATATATTTTATCCAAATGCACATGCAACCGATGCTTATTCACTAAAACAATAAAACAATGAGGAAAATCAGATATAAATAACTTACATAATGCATTCAATAGATAATTTTACAGTCAATAAGTTATCAAACAAACAAAAATTTAGAACTGAACTACATGTCCTAGTAGTAATACCTTGATAGTAAGTTCTAGTATTAGAGAGAAAAGAAAAGAAAAGTGTGAATGCTTCAACAATTTTAAAAGAGAGAATTATATAAAACCAATAATCAGAAAAATCACGAGACCTTCGAGAGAGAGCTGAGATACAAAGGAAAATGGTGAGCACACTTAGGGAAAAGGGAGCAAAACTAAGCCTTCAGCCTGCCATAAAAGGAATCAACATTAAGCCTTCAACCTACCTTATTGGAAGGATGAATGAAGCATAACATAACTAGGAAATTTGTGTGGGGGGGGTGTGTCTGAAAGAGAGAGAGAGATGAACAAACAGATGCAGATAAAACCATACATCAAAGATAAAAAACATTAAAGCACCTTAAATCAATGCTACAAGAAATCAGCAATTGCACCTGTAAAAGGACTTTGTTATTTGCACCATGATTGTTCGTCTTTGATCATTCATAGAGATGTTAAGTCAAATAACATTCTGCTATTTTTTTTATTTTGAGGCTCATGTTGCAGATTTTGAGCTTGCCAAATTCTTACAAGACACTGGAACATCTGAATACATGTCTGCCATTGCTGGTTCTAACGGCTATGCAGACAAACCCCAACTAACTTCTTGGAACCATAAACTAAAGACATCGTATTCAAAATATTTACCAGTAGTAATTTAGACCGAATAACCAAAAATGAAATGCCCAAATGCCATATCCTATTAAAGATGTCTTGCTTGGGATCTAAAGCTTTACTTTCCCTAAATCCTAGAAAGAAAAGAATGTATACATAATGCAAACAAACCCCAACTAACTTCTTTTTACTAAATATATCATAACAGTCATCTAACATAAGGACTTCATTTTACTTCACATGATTGTCAAAATCACAGATTCATAAATCATAATAAAATGGAAGGGGTATTCACCATTTTTCCAGGGACACAAATATTGAAGAAACCACAAGAAGACCAACCATAAATGCAGATGATAGAACAACCAGAAAACAATTGTTACAACCTACCAATAAATACTAAATAGTCCATCAGAATGAAAAGGATTCATATACATAGACCCAGTTATGTAAGAAGCATGTTTAAATGTATAAGCAGCCAACAAAGTGAGAAGAAAGGCAAACAAAAATAGACAAATCAATTTGCAAAATTCTGTCAATTACTGCTTTTTTAGAACAGGAAAACCTATATAATGATAGGAAAATCTTCAAATACAAATACTGAGTAGTACATCCACTTTCAAATTAGGCTAATAAGTTGATAAAGACAATTTTCAATTAGGAAAAAATGACTGAAATGAAAACTCACATATACTTCATCTAAGATACCACTAAGTGGATGGATAGAAAACATTCAGGAATATCAGAAATCTTGGCAATACCTAGTTCTTGATGGGATAGTCGTTCTATTATGCAATAGTGAGAATTTGAAAGCAGAAACAATGTCTATGTTAAAAATGTCTCCTTGGAATAACAAATCAAACTAGCCACAAGGCTCAATTCAAACTCAAAGTCATGAAATTAAACATTTTCTGGCAAAAATACAAATAGTCGTAAAAGATAGCCTTTTAATAGTTAGAAGCACAAATCAAACTCCAATTAGGGAAATAAAAAAGCAAGCATATATGGAAAAAAACATGACAAAACTCATAGAAACAACCAAATAAGACCTAATAAGCACATGGAATTAAAAATTGCATTAAAAATTCACTATTAGGGAAATGAAAAAGTAAGACAAACATTATATCCATAATCTCACCTGATTTCACAAACCTGAAATATAGGATTAATTTTACCAAAAGCCTCATTAGCCACATAGACCCCTACCAAGACCAAAGTTGAAATCCAGTCAAGTATAAAGAAAATACAAAAGAAGGTTGTATCCAGCGGCATTGGGATTCAATAATTTCATCAGAGGATTATATAAAAACATATGGTCCAATAAAGTATCTTTTTGTTTACAGTATCTTTTTATTTATCTAAACAAAATAGTTGTAAAAGTAAGCCTTTTAACAATTAGAAACACAAATTGAACTCCAATTAGGGAAATGAAAAAGCAAGCATGTATGTAAAAAACATGACAAAACTCAGAGAAACAACCAAATAAGATCTAATAAGCACATGGAATTAAAAAGTGTATTAAAAATTCACAATTAGGGAAATGGAAAAGTAAGACAAACATTATATCCATAATCTCAGCTGATTTCACAAACCTGAAATATAGGACTAATTTTACCAGAAACCTCATTAGCCACATAGACCCCTACCAAGACCAAAGTTGAAATCCAGTCAAGTATAAAGGAAACACATAAGAAGGTTGTATCCAGCGGCATTGGGATTCAATAATTTCATCAGAGGATTTTATAAAAACATATGGTCCAATAAAGTATCTTTTGTTTATAGTATCTTTTTGTTTATCTAAACAAAATAGTCGTAAAAGTAAGCCTTTTAACAATTAGAAACACAAATCGAACTCCAATTAGGGAAATTTAAAAGCAAGCATGTATGTAAAAAACATTACAAAACTCATAAAACAACCAAATAAGATCTATTAAGAAAAAATTGTATTAAAAATTCACAATTAGGGAAATGGAAAAGTAAGACAAACAATATATCCATAATCCCACTTAATTTCACAAACCTGAAACATATGACTAATTTTACCAGAAGTCTGATTAGCCACATAGACCCCTACCAAGACCAAAATCGAAATCCAGTCAAATATAAAGGAAATACATAAGTAGGTTGTATCCAGCGGCATTGGGATTGAATAATTTCATCAGAGGAATATATAAAAAACATATGGTCCAATAAAGTATCTTTTTGTTTACAGTATCTTTTTGTTTAGCTAAACAAAATAGTCGTAAAAGTAAGCCTTTTAACAGTTAGAAACATAAATCGAACTCCAATTAGGAAAATGGAAAAGCAAGCCTGTATGGAAAAAATATGACAAAACTCAGAGAAACAACAAAATAAGATCTAATAAGCACATGGAATTAAAAACTGTATTAGAAATTCACAATTAGGGAAATGGAAAAGTAAGATAAACAATATATCCATAATCTCACCCAATTTTATAAACATGAAACATAAGACTAGTTTTACCAGATGTTTGATTAGCCACATAGACCCCTACTAAGACCAAAATTGAAATCCAGTCAAATATAAAGGAAATACATAAAAAGGTTGTATTCAGCGGCACTGGGATTCAATAAATTCATCATAGGAATATACCAAAAACATATGGTCCAATAAAGTATCTTTTCTCCTCCATATCTTTTCTCGTGGAGATTCTTGGAACACCTAGAATAAGAAAACTCCAAGCTGCTCAGAGAAGTAAGCCATGCAACAAAAAGGTAATTAGAAGCCTCATAAAGGGACAAAGTGGAAAATATGGATGACAAATGTTTAGTCATCATTATCATCGGAAACTTTACTCTTTGCTACAAAGAAGCATACCATCAGAAAAGTAATACATCACATAAGTAAGAGAAACAATAAGGATCGAAGGAAAAAACTCAATTTCTTATAGGAAGTAACTAACTTTGATAGAGCTCTCATATTAAAGACAATAAACTCTCAATCTTTGGAACACATGTAAGCTGGGGAAAAGTCAAATATACCATATTTGCTCCTAGAAATGTTATTTATACCAAATGACAGCATGATAGCAGGAAAACCCATAATTGTCATCATTTTTGCACGAATAGTCATCAATTTACAGTCCCATGTCCCAACTTTGTGTTGAAAGGATCTTTTACAAGTGGTGACCAAGACCAAGTCAGTTGTTGGCGTAAAATCTATCACATTAGGCAAAAATAAAACTTCATAAGTTGAAACATGAATAATATAACTAAAAGAAATTGCCAATAGAAAATGAGGCATACCACTCCATTGCATAAGAGGAAGCAACACTCCACTTGAAACTAGACCTTAAATTATTCAATTATGAGAAATAATAAACACTAAATTCAGAAACAATAAGAACTTCACATAACAATCAAATCAATAAGCTTTTTTATCAGCAATGTTATCAGATTTTTATAGCCATCACTAGAGCTCAGAATTAGTTTTCTTTGCTATAACTGGAGAGGAGCAAGGACTAAACTACATCTCCTAGTAGTAATACCTTGATGGTAAGTTCTAGTATTAGAGAGAAAAGAAAAGTAAAGTGTGAATGCTTCAACAAATTCAAAAGAGAGAAATATATAAAACCAATAATCAGAGAAACCACGAGCACCAAAATTCACGAGCACCAACTACAATAACAACAAAGTTAGAGAAACTTTTTATTTTCCTTTTTACCCTTTATAAATTAGGTTTTTCATTTCTTTTTTTGTTATTTGTTTACATGACAGAATTTTATAGTTAGTATGTAGAATTATGTAACAAGGTGTGCAAGAACCTGTAAAAATGAATTTCTATATCTTTTTTATATATGAAATATAGGTTTTTAAGTTAATAATCAATTGTTGGTTGGTAACTCATAAATTTGATATTAAGTCAAAATAATTAGGGGAGGGTCATTTCATTTTTGTATCTAAAACAAACAAGTTCAAGAGATGAGAGAATTAAGGATACCCACCAGAAAGACTAATCCAATCCATACTGATGTACTGGAAAATATAACATTTTTGTTATGGCAAGAAGTACTTGGTATTACGATCATTGGAGGAACAATACCTAAACCTGAGGAAGCTCCAAAATCTTTTCGATTGCTCGTTCGAGAACTACGATCTTTGACTTTGGAATTGAATTATTTCCTTGTATCTGAGAAGAACTTCCAGATTAATAGGAAGGAAGCTTAATAAGAATTAATCAGAAAATTTCTTCTATGATCGATCGATATAAACATCAACAACTCTACGCCCCTCCCTCTCCTTTTAGTCGAGCCCTTTTAGCCCTCTCCTCTTCGAGTCGACCTACTTCGTTACCCTTATGCTACCCTGAAGCCTGATCGTGTAGCCCACCCTTGCCCCGGCTTGTTTACGAAGAATAGCCTATCTCAGATCATGGGAGAGTAGGGCAACATGAAATTTCATACAAATGAATTTAGAAAACATTAATATAATTTTAAATAATAAAAATTATCTCTCAATAGTAAGATCATTTCTTAAGAATGTGACAGATTAAATAAATAAGGTCATTTTTTGTAATATTCAGAGTGCAATGTTATATAATAACATTTCAATTATCAATTTTTTTGGTTAAAATGCATATATTAACCAAGAAATAAACAAATACAATGGGTAAACCCCATGACAAAAGAAACAATGAAAACAGACAAACCAAGAACTCTAAAACCCTAGACTATAACCAATAGTCTACGAGTTCCTCATTTAAGCCCAAGTTCTTTTCCTTGTTAAGAAACCAAATTCTATCTCTAATCATACTAGAGATCTTCCTAACAATGAGAGAAGATTCCATGATTTTTTCTAGAAAAACCCTCATACTTCTCTCAATCCAAAAATAGTAAACAAAAGTAGTTTATAAGTAAGCTTATAATAAACATCAGCATTACAATCATTTAAGGGGAACTTCACTAAAGAAGATCCTTGTAAAGGGCTGAACAAGCAGCCACATTTAACCAAGAGTTGCCTCAAAACCTGTTGAGTAACCTCACAGCCAAAGAAAATGTGCTGAACAATTTCCAGTCCAGAAGAGCAAAACATACAAGTTTGTGCATATACTCGGATTCCATTTTACTACATGATCCTATGTAGCCAACTTGTCTAGGAAAACCAACCAGGTGATAAATGCACATTTATGAATGTAGCCAAGAAACCAACCACCTCAGTCCAAGGAAGGAAGTCATGAAGAGACCTCAAAGCTGTGTAAGTGTCTCTGATAGAGAAAGATGTTTTGGAATTCCATAACCAACTATCTTCTTGACTAGAAAGATGATGATCAAGATCCAGTGAGAAACCCCACTACCTCAAGTAATTGCTCAATACATTATCAGGCCAACACCAACCACCTTCACTGATCAGACCAAATAAAGGAGTTTCGAAAGGCAGACCAGAACTAGTAACCAGGTTCTTACCTCCAATAACATACAAGATGACAGAGGGATGTCGAGGCTCAGTAAATAGAGAAACAGAACCACCATTCCCAACCTTTATAGAGCATAAATAGGCACATTTATCTCTAATCTTCAGCAATTTCCGAGACAATGAGGGGTCAGTTGTAAGTTTGACAGTAAAAATGGAATGACCTCTTAACAGGTTGTGCTCACACCATGCTATCCATAGTGACTCCTTAGCTTTAACTACTAGTCTCCAAATATGCTTCGAGACAGTTACAAAATTTCAAACAGTCAAATCTTTTATACCAAGACCCCCTGCACAGAGGGGGGGGGGGGGCAAACTTGAGTACAAAGGACCTTGACTCCTTTGCATTTGTCAACTCTGCCCTGCCAAAGAAAGTTCCTCAGAGCTGCATTTATCTTCTTCATGACACTTTTGGGGAGGATAAGCAAGCTAGCCCAAAACCCTTGGATTGTAGAAAGTGTAGATTTGATAATTTGAAGCCTGCCAGTGTAGGAAATGTATATGTTTTCCCACATTTTACCCCTCTTATTAATCCTGTCCACCAGCACCTCACAATGGGGCTTATTAAGCTTAGTAGATATGAGGGGAATCCCAAAATATCTAACAGGAAGGGACCCTTTCACATAACCAGTTTCAACAAGAATAACAGTTACATCCTCTTCACTAACTGCTGAAAAAAATGTTGCTCTTGGTTTCAATCTTACTTATGTCACTATTTTCGAGAATTAAAATTTCTACTATGTATAATAACTATAATTTATGTTCTTTAATTTCTAATTTGTCATCACATAACTAAATCTATATGTAACATGCATGGGGTCCAAAAAACAAGTTCAGGATGGGCGCAACATATTTATAGTATCGCAGTGAAAATCATATAAAATTTATTTTTTCTATTTTGTAACATTGAGTCAAAATGATATATTGTTATTTGCATTGAAATTTGAATTATCTTTCTTAAAATATGGTAAAATATAATAAACTTTATGAATGATTAATTATCATATGTTGCTACAAAAATTAAAATCAGTAAACTTAAGAGAATTAGCTAAATTGTTATAATTTTAAACAAACTAATGTCATACTGTGTATGGGATAGAAAGTAAGTATATTGTAAAAACTAATTTAATAGAAAATTTAAAAAAAAAGTAGTTTACTTATTTTTAGAAAAGTTAATTACCGTAAAATATTATGATACATATAATTCAAAATTAGATCATTCCACTTTAGTATATCTTACCTAAATATTTACATGTTATTATATGTATATTTGAAGAACTAAAAATTCAGGAGGGGCACTTTTAATAAATTTGCTCTACAAATTTAAGTTATAGGTAATAAAACTAATCAAATTAAATTTAAAAAAATTGAAATGTCTCTACAACAAAAATTAAGAGAAAAAATTCCAGGGGGCAACATGCAGTTTGAATCACTGACGATTAGAATACGTGCAACCCATTTTGAAAGTCCGAACTAGGATACTATAAACAAGAAATATAGTAAATAGTCCATTTTTATATCTTTCCGAATTTAAAATATTTTAAGTTCCAGCCAGAAAATTCTTATTGATATTTTCAAACCTGAAATTATCAGTAGTATATAAATATAACCATAGTTTATATTTATATACTAATGAAATATAAAACTTCTACCGTTAGAAAAAAAATGGCAAATTTTGCAACATACTATTCCAGTTATTTTCGTACTTATTTTCTTCCCTATTATAAGTCAGATATTCAAAATAGGGGCTTTTAACCAAACATAACATCTGAGAATTCTATTTCGAAAAATAGTCTAAAAAGAATAATTATTAGTAGATTTGTCAACATTTAACATAGTCAACTAAAATTACAACTCCCTTTATCGTAATACCCATGAAGTCAATTATGGTAAAAAAAATTATTCTAACAAATAACTAAAAATAGAAATTTGAATTTATGAAATAACTAAAAAGGCGAGATTTCCATAATGGAAATTTCAAAAAAATTATTATTTTCGAAATGTTTAAAACCAACAAAAAGATATATCAACGTTTGCAAGATTTTCAAAAGAGATATTCGGACGGTCAAAGAGTGTCAAATTATCATGTTTGCCGTTGACTCTCCAACAGTAAAACAATCTTAATCTCAAAATTCTACGATGACGATAAAAAAAAATGATTGCTCCATTGAATACAATCTCCTTCCATTCGCACAAGCAAAACTATAGACGATGTTGAACGAATTTTTTAACTAGTTAGAATACATCTTGTTTTATAAAGAAGATAACTTTTTACATATTTTTAACTTTTTTTGTAAAAACAATCTACTTTGTATTGCATGAAAATTTAAAAAAAAATATTTACATTTATTACATTAAAAAATAACTGATAGACTATTAACGATAATTAAAAAGTAAACTCTATGATGATAACTATTTACGTAAATTACAATAGTTATTTATGTAATTATTTGCTAACTATTTATGAAGATAAAAATTTATTAATAAATTTACGATGTAGAAGTTACAATAAATATTTATTGTTTATTGTCAGATTATAACCCAAAACCAATTGGTGTTCGATGGAGAGGTCCAACAGATATATAAGCACAAAGGATCTTCATCCACAGTCGATGTGATATAGCATCTTTTAATACTCCTCACGCGGAGCGTCTTGATGAGCTAGGCAGGTATAGACGGAGACAGAGATAGATAGAGACCGGACCTAAGACATGATATAACTAAGCTCAATCTTAAACCAATTGGTGTTCGGTGGAGAGACTCAACAGTTATTTAAGCATAAAAAATCTTTATCCATAGTTAATATGGGATAACATATCTTAACAATTATATTCGAAATATACACAAATATGTATTGTTGAAGTCACAATGCATTCCTTCCAAAAAAAAGTGGAGAAAAAGAAATCTAATAGTTACTGTTGTTAGAGATCTTTTAGAGCTATGAGTATACAG
The DNA here is from genome assembly GCA_003255025.1 of Datisca glomerata. Classification (NCBI taxonomy): domain Eukaryota; kingdom Viridiplantae; phylum Streptophyta; class Magnoliopsida; order Cucurbitales; family Datiscaceae; genus Datisca; species Datisca glomerata. The sequence goes on from QANY01013574.1 coordinate 14,249, forward strand.
TTGTTGAATTCTAGTGCCAATGCTCTCTCTGTGTTGGAGGATGATTATCTTCAGACCATAATGATAGGTCAATAATCCATCTAAAAAAATTAGTTACAGAGTAACATTAAATTATTGGGACAACGTCATAACTGAATTTAGTATTCTAATATTTAGTAATAAATGTATATGATGATATAAGGGCTGACTTGATACGTGTAATCTTAGGCCGCAATACTCATTGAATTATTTTGTTTATTTAGTGTAATCCTTAAAGATGATAATAATTCTGATTTATTGGTGATTCTAATTTACAATTGAATTTGTTCCAAAAGTAAGTAATCTTGATTATCATGACAAATAAGAGGCAAAAATTGCATTAACTACAAAGTTATTTTTTTTATTGATTTATCTCGAAATTCTTATATCAAACATAACAATTTTAAATCGTTATCAATTATGTTATATATTATCATGCACAATTTAAATATATCAATAATGTTTTATCAATAATTTAACTGTCACGGTAATTCTAGAATTCATATACCAAATGACCCTAAAAGATATTAAAAGAATTGTATGGAAGAAAAAACGGTGGATTTGTTTTAGGCATGAATTTTTATTAACAAAAAAAAGCTTATTATGAGATTAATAAAGAGGTCAAGGCTATTCCCATAATTATTTTTGTAAGTGGTTAAGAAAGCTTTTAGAATGAATAAATGACATTGCTATTAAATTCCAAAAAATTGCCTAAAATGGCTAAAAGGTATAAATTTGTCTCGGAAATTGCTTATTGACAAAATTTGTCATTTTACTAATCTATAAATTCACTGACGTTAATCTAATCAGCCCTCAATATGAAACAGTTGCAAGATTGATCTCAAAATAATATTTAAATGTAAATTTGGCTCACCTATTTTATATTAAGCAAAAACTGACTATGTAGAGAAAAAAATACATTTAAAACAAAAGCTCCTAAATACATCATTTCTTCTCTTGATTCCTCTCTACTTCTTAGACCATCTTAGACCACCTTGCCGATTTACAAATCTCTCTCCGCCGCCAACCACCTTTTCCCATGCACATTTTAACCCTTTTTCCTCTTTGTGGGTTTGTCTTCATCTAAGACCTCTTGGATTTTGATGTGAGTTTTCTTATTAGTGTATTGTCGGCGTTTCGTGGGGTGGTGGTCCCTAGAAAACTCTCCTCTGATATACAAAATTTATTTGTTATGTGTAAACATGTTGCTGACTACGTGAAAATAAGTTGCTACTGAGTAAACTCATTGTTTCACTATATAAAGAAAATGATTACCAAGTAAACACATTGTTGTTTCGATGTATTTATTTGTTTATTCCGTAATCATTCTCTTCGTAAATAATTTTTTTACTCTGTGTAAACTAGTATTACAATTTCTGAAGAAGAAGATGAATCCGGCTGTTTTTTTTTTCAAAAGAGCTATTTTTGCAGTTAAAAAGCTTGAGGCCCATTCATGTATTATTTTGTACAGATGCCTAAAATAGTAATGTTTATAAATAGACTACTTTTAAAGAATCATCAAAATAAGATAGAAAATAATTATTGACACATTTAAAAAAAAATAGATTCACGTTGCGCTAACGTGTAACTGCTACAAACTTTTGTAGTTTATATAATATATATAGTATATATTACCTATGTGATAAATGCAATATATTTTATATGTATAATATCTATTTTATAAATTTCGTGCAAATTACACATCAAATTAGCGGGGATTAGTTTTTAGCGCCAATTTTTTTTTTTGTTTTTGAGAATTAGAGTGACTAATTTTGATTTTGATTTTGTCATTAATTATTTTTATTTTGATTTTCTTAAAAGTGATCTAGATCTATTATGGATGTTCTCCCTGTCCAAATTCCAACAATGTTTTAAGCCCAAATGTTCGGCTCGTTTAATTTGAAAACCCAAAGACGGGACCAGACACCTCCCGCCCTTTTCACTCTTCTTCTCTACAGAGAGACGCGCGCGCACATACGCATCCACTCTCTCTCTCTCTCTCTCTCTCTCTCTCTCTCTCTCTCTCTCTCTCTCTCTCTCTCAGTTGCCAAAACCCCTAAACCCATCGTAATCCCATCAAAACAGGTGGGAAAATGAGAGAAGAAGAGATAGAGAAGCTTCGTGGGATTGTGAGGGACTGCGTGAGCAAGCACCTCTACTCGTCAGCTATTTTCTTTGCTGACAAAGTTGCTGCCTTCACGGAGGACCCAGCTGATATCTACATGCAGGCGCAAGCCCTCTTCCTCGGTCACCACTTTCGCCGCGCCTTTCATCTCTTAAACGCCTCCAAGATCGTTCTCCGGGACCTCAGATTTCGCTACCTCGCAGCCAAATGCCTCGTAAGTTACTACTGTTGATATATTTTTTTGATTTCTTATTTATCTTCGGTTGATTGTTTTTTATATTTATAAAGTTTGTTGGGTTTTCTTTAGTCTTATTTGGGGATTCAGGTTCTGCAACATTACTTTTGCTAAGATTTTTTCTTTGTAAGATTTAGGGCTTAATTCTAAATGAGGAAATTGGATTGCTTATCAGTCCAAGGTGAAGCCGTGTAATGGAAATACTGATCAAAAGGAAAAGATGGACGAGGACTGAGATTTAAATTTTTATTATTAGGTTTTTCTAATTGAAGAAGTATTAGTCGCCCTTGTTTCCTGATGAAAAATATGTTTTTTTTAAATCGAGCTCAATTGGAACGAAACGAAATTGGGTTTAAATTTTATTGTCTCTGTGCATACTGAGTTTGTCATAATATTGAAGAATAGGAAGCTTTTAGAATTTCTTGATGGTTTTGATGGTTGTCCTATAGTTCTTGCTAATTTGCTTAACATTTCTTTAATTTCTTCTGTTTTATCAGGAGGAACTGAAAGAGTGGGATCAGTGCTTATTGATGCTTGGTGTTGCTAAAGTGGACGAGCATGGAAATGTGTACGATGCTAAGGATGACAATGGAATGTACTTGGACAAAGATGGTGAAGATCGTGAAATCAATGTATGCTTCTTTCGCCATGTTATTTGACTTATAGGCAACTTAACCAGGTTCTCCTTTTCCATAATGTTTAAATCCTAGATTTCTTGTTTGATGATTGAGTTTTCCCGCATTTGAAAGATATCTTCAGCAATATGCTTTCTAAGAGGAAAGGCATATGAAGCTTTAGAGAACCGTTCTCAAGCTCGACTATGGTAAGTTTTCTGCTTGCAATTTTTCTTGTTATGTGCTCCATTTTATATGTTTAGAACATATTTATGAGAGTTACTCACTGGCCAAAATTTTTGGAGTATTACTCTTTTGAAAATAGAAAAGTATGCATTTGATTTGACTGCTTTTACAAGCATTAAGTCTCATGTAAATACTGCTTCTTGAATGAAGAGTGACAGGATTATGGCATTTGTAATATGAAAGAACTTATATTTTTTCTTGTGCTATTTTAAAGGTACAAAGCTGCTATAAAGGCTGATCCTTTATGTTATGAGGTATACTGCAATATTATATGACTTTAAATTACAGTCTCTTAAAAGTTATTAGCAAGTTATTGGAACCTTCCTCAAATGTGTTTAGCATGTGTGGATGTCGTAACCACTAACTTACAATTTGGTATACAATGTTTGAGACATCTCTACTTCTTTTTGTCGGTGATTATAAAGCAATACCAGACTCCTTTTTTCTCTTTATTTATTTGATGAATACGGTAATCTCTCTTGGACAGTGTTATGAAAATAGGTCATGAGCTAGATTACAAAAAATATTACGGATATTGTTGTACATTTTTTGGGCCTTCTAATTGTCCTATATTGACTAATTTTCAGGCTTTGGAATGTCTTGTAGAAAATCACATGCTTACTTCTGATGAAGGTTAGAGGTCTTCAGCCTGGATTCTTTAGTCTCTGGTTCTACTTCTAACTTATTGGGCCAGATTTTGGCAGCATCTTCGTAGTTTCTTAGCTTAGATGTTAAAATACATCTAACTCTGAGTTGATGCTGAATTCTAGAGACAAGTGTACTTTCGTCACTGCAGTTTGGTCTAGAAGACGGATGGCTTTCAACTTTTTACTCGTGTTTGATAAAGAAGGTTACTTGGTGCTATTTAAATTTCTCCTATTTTGTTTGTCAAATATATTTTAAGACCTATAATTTTTAATCTTTACAAAATGATTTCATTTAATAATTTAATAGAAGAGAAAAGTGCATTTTTTATTTAAGTGCTCACAGCTCACCTATTGATTTGTTTCTTTTTGGTGTTCTACAGTATGACAAAGAAAATGTTGTAGAAGCAAAATTTAGAGAACTGGAAAAAGAAAGTTGTAATAACAAGCTTTCAGATCCATCATTCATGCGAACACTAAAAACTAATACTGATCTTTTAGCTTGCAAGGCTGAATACTACCATCAGTGTGGTGAATATCAGAAGTGCTTTGAACTTACTTCTGTGTAAGTTGAAAACTATCTTGGTAAAATAATTGGATTTGCAATTAACACGTGATATCACTTTTTCTTTTTACCTCCTTTGATCTCTACTTTCTACATCTTACAGATTGCTTGAAAAGGATCCGTTCCATTTAAAAAGTACGTTGGTCCATTTAGCAGCTGCTATGGAGCTTGGCCATTCAAATGAGCTCTATCTTATGGCTTGCAACTTAGTTAAAGATTATCCTCAAAAGTGAGCCTGGTTTAGATATCCTTCGGCTTTTAAGTTCTTTTGAAATATGTTTACTGTTATCATATGACTTGCATTTTCTTTTATTTTTTCAAACATATCACTGAGATATTGATGCAGGAGAACACCCTGCTTCAGATATGACTTAAAAGTTAGAATCATTTTATGAGTTTGGAAGAGAAAATAAATACCTTCAGATACCAAATGCAGTGAACATGTTGGACTGAAGATAATTTTTGTTAAGTTCCTCAAAAATCCAAAAATTTAACAAGGATAACGCTATCTAATTTTTCTCTTTATTATTTGGCTGATTGCACCATTTTTTCAGGGCTTTCTCATGGTTCGCTGTTGGTTGCTATTACTATTGTATCAAGAAATATGATCAATCACACCGGTATTTCAGGTAGATGAGTTTTTGTGTAGATGTTTTTAGAAATTAGTGTGTCAGATCTCTAGAATGATATAACGCTTGTTAGTATACAATCTGTTTAAAGAGGATTTATATTGGTTGGCTCGACTGGACAGCCTAAGTTTGAAATTTTGGTGTGTAAGGCATATTTTTGAAAAGTCAGGAAAATCCTTGGTATTCTTTTGCTTGCTGAAGTAAATGTGCACTACGCTGCAAGTTTCTTTCCACAAGACAGTTCTAAATGAGCTGTTTGAACCTAGTTATCATAGAGCCCTTATCCACATTCTGTCTAGTAGTATTTTTTTTCTTAATTTAGACTTTAATAACTTTATTTATCTTTTTTTGGGGGGAAAATTTTTCTATGCTACAGCAAGGCTACAAATTTGGAGAAAACATTTGCACCTGCCTGGATTGGGTATGGAAATGCCTACGCTGCTCAGGAAGAGGGTGATCAAGCAATGTCGGCTTATCGCACTGCTGCTCGTCTATTTCCGGGGTAAAGTGTCACTTATTATGAGTTGATTATCTCATTTTATAGATGTTACATTTAGAATAATATTTTATTCCATAGATTTATAAAATAATAGTGAAGCATTCTACATTTAGAATAATATTTTATTTCATAGTTTTATAAAATAATACTGAAGCATTCTACCCCTAGATTTAAAACAAATTAGAATTCTCAACTCTACGAACTATAGGGGATAAAATATTTTCAGGACCAAGCAAATCATAATTTTTTTTTAAAGTTCAGAAATAAGGTTAGTTACAAGGCTAAGAGTGAAAGCTAAAAGTTGAGCCTGTGAACTCAAAGAATTATACATACCAGAATCGTTTTGCTGAGCCACAGTAAGCTCATTGATGAACCAAACATCAAAGAGTCATCAGAGTTTCATGGTTATGAAATACCTTGTTTTCCCTCTTCCTCTTAGTCCACTAAAAAGGACAATAAGCATCACAAACTTTTGGGTTGCATGTGTATATACGTGCTACTTCAACGTAACAAATTGTCTTTATGCATACTTTCGCAACCCCAGCTAGCTGTATAACTGAAGTATTCATGTCTTGGCTGGCTATGAAGATTACATCTCGACCTTTTTCAAAGCTTAATATTTAAATGTTGAACTAAGATTTGACGTTTTAGTGAGAAAGATTTTACTTTTTCAAGTCTTAACTGACATTACTATTTAGTAAATGTTGAGTCATAATGCATGAGTTGGCTTTCTGTTAACACAGACACTTCTGGGTTTTGGCAAAGTCTTCTGTTTTTTAGCTGTCATAATTGAGAATTTCTAAAAACAATGAATTAATTTCTTTTTACAAGGACTTGGATTTTTTATCCTTTATTCCTTTGCCATACTGTGAAGTTAGTAGGGAAATATTGCATATTCCAGTTCTCTTATTTTCATGCATTGCCTTTTCAGGTTGAATCTTGATGTTCTTTTATTCCAGGTGCCATTTATCGACGCTGTATATTGGGATGGAATATATGCGCACCCATAGTTTCAAGCTTGCGGAGCAGGTAGATATCTTTCACTATATGTTGGTTTTGACTTTATTGGAAAACTTTCTTCTCTTTTTCATTTCTGGAGTCCTATATCTGTTGCGTAATCTGGCATTTCTTTTGTTCATTAAACTAGTTCCACTGGTTTCATATTTTTTTTATCTGTAATTCCATTGGTTTCAATAATGATTATGAGCTCTTGTTTTTCATGTTTTATTAACGAACAAGTAATTTGATGTCTTCTTGCTATTCAGTTTTTTATGCAGGCAAAGAAAATTTGCCCATCGGATCCACTTGTTTGTAACGAACTTGGAGTTGTTGCTTACAATATGAAGGAGTATGTTACCTGCTGTGTGCATTTGTATTTTGCATGGAACATTCAATGTTTCCTTGTTTTCTTGCTTGGCAAAGTTTCATTTCTTCTCTTCTCATCAGAAAACTTTGGGTGATTAAAAATTATAGGAGCTCTGGCCTTTGTATGGATAAATGACCAAGTTATGTACAACACTCATTGTGGTTTTACTTCAAACTCTGAATCTCTGATTATTGACCATGGTGTTTTGTTCAATTATTTGTAAGTTTGAAGGTTAATAATCATCAGTACAGAAGATAGACCGTGACTGTTTTCATTGGACTAATTCAGTCACGTTGATTGATAATTTTGAGTTTCTGAAAGTTTGTAAACATTTTAGGTGAAACAAAGAAAACTCCGTATCAATGTGTTGGAGGTTTAAGTTTTGGGTGTGGCTAAATCGCTATTTCTGGTCTGATCTGGGACGTGCATTTCTATAGACATCTAGATTTTGCCTAAGTAGCATCTGTGTTAATATAATGATATTTCACTTTGTTTTAAGATCTACATCCTATGTCAACTTTTTAATTGCCCACTTTAATCCATGTTAATGTGCATTCAACAAGACAAAGGAAGATTGTTTGATGATTCACATGGTTAGAGCTTGAAATGTCGATTTCTCCTATCCTCACTTTATTGCATTACTCTTCTTGCAGTCTAGTGAGGAAGGAGTATGATTATGATCCTCTTCCAGAAAGAGTAAACTCTTCAAAAGGTTAAAGAAAAATAAGAGGTCACACTTCTTTGCCTGTTTGAAAGAGATAGGAACTAGGAAATCTGATACTTTTATCAATTTCGACAGTTTCAGTATGTATATATAAGGCTGGATATACATTTATCCGGCTTCAATGGTCTAGTTTATTTGGCTGAATCCAATAACTTCAGTTTCAAAGGCTAGTACTCCTTGAAGACTTTCTGGAATCTAGAGTCCCTGTCCATGTCATACAAATTTGGTAGATATCAATGGGATAGATGTAAGAAAAGGGTGAAAAAACTTCTTTTAAAGAATAAGCCGGCCTTCACATATTCAAAGGGGCAAAAGGTCACATATTAAATGATAAAATTTCTTAGCATACTTGGGTGAGTGAGATTGCTTCCTCTTCTTAGCAATTGAGTATAGGTTGTACCACCCCTCCTCAGGGTCTTTTTTTTTGTGAATAATACATCTCTTATTACCGATAAATAACGATTTCTTAGCATATACTATCTTCTCTACTCTAAAATTGTTTCATTATGTGCTTGTAGTAGACCTTTTCGGCATACATATTCTAGTTCTTATTCAGTTGGATAACATGATGATATTGTTTTTCCTGATTCAGGTATACTAAAGCTGTCTTCTGGTTTGAGAAAACTTTGGCTTGCATTCCATCCCCCTTAGGTGAAATGTGGGAGCCTACTGTGGTTAATCTTGCCCATTCCTACAGAAAATTAAAGTATGTTGGTGAATTTTTTAAATTGTCGACAGATATTATATTCGAACTTTTCATGCATATGTACATATAGTCTATAGCATGTTCTGAACTTAACTGTTTTTCAAATCGGATTTGATCTTGTTCAATGAAGTTCTCATATGTGTTCAATCCCCTATTTTGTAATTTTAAACGCCTTTCATATCAAATATGAATTGTTGCAATATCGTAAAAGTTTTACTCCTAATTCCTAAATAACAATACAAAGCATTTTGATGATATTGCTAGTGTTTTTGTACATAAGAAGCAAATTTAATCAGTTGAGAAGGGATGGTCTTATAAGCGAGCTAGGGTCAGTTCTTGCTGAAGAAACTCTTAGAGCCAAAAATCAAGAGCTTTGTGGTTGAAGGAAGGTGATCGTGAAACCTATTTTCTTGTAGTTGTTAATGCGCTTAGAAGCTCCAACCATATTGGAAGTATCTCTCTTGACGGGGAGGTTTTTTCGGACAAATGCGTGCTTGTGGGCAACGTCGTTATGTTCTATAAGAATTTGCTCAAGGAAAACCAGAACTGGTGACCTAAGCTTGAGGCTTTTTTTTCCCTCTACCATTGACAGTTTGGAGGCAATAAAATTGGAATTGCTTTTCGCTTTCTCTCACTTTTGCTCAAACGCTTTTCTCTAAGGATGAGAACGAGGATGATATGATCATAAAGGAATAGAAGGGCTTTTGAGAGGACTTCTAACATTTTGGATAAAGTTTTCTTTTCTTCTGTGGGGTTTTTTTTTGCTTAGAATCTTAGATCCATGGAACTAGACCAACCTTTTTTATTCTTGGTCTCTATCCCCTTGGTTTCTTTGTGAATTGTTTTGATTTCATTTATTCTTTAGGTTCATGCCAATGCTTTTCTAATTGTTCTTTCTATTGGAACATATTCTGTGCGGCAATGCAACTATTTATTTATTTATATTTATATTTGTTTGGTTGGCTTTTGTTATTAGCAGAAATAATTTGTCAGCTGCCGTTTATAAGTAATTTGTTGACCCCAGATTTTATATATGTCAGAAAGTACCAAAAAGCAATTTCATACTACGAAAAAGCACTTGCTTTGTCAACAAGGAGTTTGAGCAGTTATGCAGGTCTTGCATACACATACCATTTGCAGGTAATTAATTAAGCTATTCTTTCTTTTATTACCTATGACAATATTTGCCCACACGTTTTTAAGTGTTTCCGTATGCCTACCGTATACATATACTTTCATGTAAATTGTTGATCTGAATTTCATCATCTTCTAATTTGGAGTTGATGGGCTTAACATGCATGGGGATACTAGAACATGGTCATCGGACATGTTTTTTAAGCTGAACTTGTTCTGTTTTGGACATAATGGGTCACAGAGTTTAATGTTTTGAATATGATGGCTTGCACATATAATGAGGTCTAACAGTTATGCCTGATTCATGTTTTTCCTGATAGGCCCGAGGTGAGAGCGAGTCGATTTCAAGTTCGAATTATAATATATATTATGCTTTCTTTACTATCTACTGCCTATTTTATATTTATGATCGTCTTTCTCACTGTTTCTGTAGAATGATTTCACAGCTGCTATTACATATTATCACAAGGTAACGGATCAATGACAACGCTTTGCTTTCTCTTTCATACAGTTTCATGCTCTCTTTCTATTCTAGCACTAGTCAACTTGACAAAAATTTGTTTATAAATATTGATTTAGCCATCTTAACAAAAATCATCTGAAACCAGTTCTGTAATACAATGTCAACTAATCTTAAAAGTAATATGAATATGTTATGTGTCACTGTCGTCTTATAATATTTTTGGGTTCGGTTGTCTTTCTGAATTGGTCATCTGTTAATGTTCTGAAACAGGCTCTATGGCTGAGACCGGACGATCAATTCTGCACTGAAATGTTAACCTTGGCTCTTGTAGACGAATCTCAACAAGGGATAGACCCGAAACTGGAATTCCGACAGAACGAGGTTTATGTTTAATAATGTTAGTTATAGATCATTTACGTCGGTGTTGTAATGTTTGTTCAGTCATTAGCATAATGTCTGAATTAGGTTGTCTCTAAGCTTAAATTAAATTTCGTTCTTGTATCAAACAATAATGTTCCTAACCATCTATCCATTGGCTTTTTTTAAGACTTGGGCCTGTAATTTAAAAATATTACGGTTGAGTACTGGTAATAGAAACTCATCTTTTAAAATAAAACTTTACATATATTGTAGTAAGTGAAGGTAATTTTGTTTGCAGCATTTTTGTCTTGCATTCAACTGCTTTCCATAGCTACCCCCGCTGGGTAAGACAACCGACATTGTAGTAAGTGAAGGTCATCACATCTTTACTCATTCTTCCTCGAGATGTGTTCGAGTCACTCTTAACTTTCATTATATAACTTCAACAAAAAAGAAGATGAATCTCAATTTGTTTTGGTTGAAGCTAAGGAGTGCTACACAGATTGGGGTTAGTACAAATTTAAATCTCAAGTTAAGGAGTGCTACACAGATTTATAAAATAACCGAGAATTTTTCCTTTTATATTAAGTGATGATGTAAGGTGTACAAGGAATAATATTGATATGAAAAAAATATTTCTTTTGTTTAAATTGAGAATTATTTTATCAATTGAAATAAAAAGGTTATCATGAGAAATTTGATAAAACTGATTTGACTATTTTCTTAGTTATAATAAATGGTTTGAAAATAATTTTACCCTCTAGAATAGTTAAACGTCACAAATACTAAATTATCTCACTTTTTTGTGCTTGTTTTTTAGATTGTGAATACGAGAGAAACAAAGAAACTGTCAGCGGAGGAAATTGCAACACAGCAGTAAACATCACAACTATATCTGTCTTACTCCGTATAAAAAATTTCACGTAGTTGAACGACCCATCACCAAGGGTAATGAAAAATTCGTAAATTATCTTCAACTTTCAATTGAGGCGGTCAATTGACAAGGCTTCACAAGGTATGATAGAGCTTGTCAAATGTAATCTTCTTATGAGTTATAATTTCCTTAATTGAAGGTCGATCATAACAAACTCTATTTGAATTATCTACGACATTATCATTCATGTCACTTAAAACTTCCATAGGTCTTTCCCCCATTTGTCAACCTACTAACCAATACATAAAAATTTAGAATTAAATCTAGAATTCAACAATAATTCTAGATATTCAGAGTTGATAACTATAATTTCATAACCTATCAATACATTCATAAATAAAATTTTAGAAGTTAAAAGTTTCATCAGCACATAATTGAGAAAAACACATAACAAGCTATATAATTTCAAATAAATCATCCTATAACAAAATTATTAAATTTAACAAAACACGACATTCATAAAAAATTAGAATTTTAAGAGATTGAATGAGTTAGAAATATATGGTTTGAGATGTGCAATAGTGAGAGGGAGATTGCCAAATTTGGAGGAACACATAACAAAAGATTAATAAAAATGAAAATTTCAAACCACGAGGTGTAGCGCAAATGGTCATTGTGGACTTTGGAGGGAGATGCTCCCCTAGGTCGTGGGTACGAATCAAGGGTCATGTTATCTCGTGGACATCAGCTTAATGATTCATCCCTTGATTTACCTGAGGTGAACTTGTGGGAAACTCCTAGAAGATGGCCTATGAGTCTCCGGAATTAGTCGGAGAACTACGTTTCAGAGACGTGATGCTAAAAAAATTCAAGAGTTGAATAAAAAATTAAGAGATTGAATGAATTAGAAAGTATACTTAGGGTTTGAGAGTTAGAAATATTACTTGTGGTTTGAGAGATAAAGTGGGTGAGAGAGAGAGGTGAAATAGGCAGCAAAACGGTGGGGGAGACTCGATCGTTGAAGGGGAGAAGAGAGAAATAAGAGAGGAGCATGGCTACTGACTCAGGAGTTGCGTTTGAAACAAAAGACTTTTCAACTATGGCTTAATGTTTAAATTGTAACTTGCAAAGAAGAATTCAAATTCAAGTCAATGTTGAATTCCTCTTTACAAAATACAAGAGCCAACTAGAGTCACGTCCTCCGGATCTCATCTTTTGCAAAGACGATTTTAACTTATATATTAGAATCTAACTTATTTTTAGAATTAACTCCAAAGCTACTTTATTTTAAACATTAAAAAACCATCAAAATACTCAAAAGTCCCTTGAACACACATGCACAACATAATAAGATAAAGGATGAAAATATACTAGTGTTTAAACGTTTAACCATACCATGTTGGATCTTTAATCCAACATTACTTATATGTGAATAATTATGCATTACTGACTGTCAAATAAGTATAAACCCAATTAAAAGTGATCAACTAAGGTTTTAGTTCCAGACCAGTGGAAAGCAGCTAAACGGGTCTTGTGGTACTTATAAAGAATAATAGAATACATGCTCACGTATCAGAGGTTGGATTAGATGGAGATCATTAGGTATATCGACTCTGATTTTACTGGATGCAAAGATATCATGTTATGAGGCATTCAATCGTGGAATATGACTGTATAATTTTTTCACAAGGCTGCGAATAGTAGACAGTACTGAGAGACCACTCAAGTTATTTTGTGACAGTACTGGAATATGACTGCATCCATCTATTCTAATAACAACAAGAGCTTGACAAAGTTAAGGTACATAGACATCAAGTTCCTGATTCTTAAGAAAAAATTTTAGAGTGGACAGTTGTTGAACTCGCCTTTACAAAAGATGATGAGAACTATCTGGAGCCACGTCCTCCGGTTCTCATCTTTTGCAAAGACGATTTTAGCTTATGTATCAAAATCTAACTTAGTAGAATTAAGTTCAAAGCTACTTTATTTTAAAAATTTAATCAAAATACTCAAAAGTCCCTTGAACACACATACACAACATAATAAGATAAAGGATGAAAATATACTAGTGTTTAAACGTTTAACCATACCCATGTAGGTAATTCAGGCATAGACCAGTGAAAAGCAGCTAAACGGGTCTTGTAGTACTTATAGAGAATAAAAGAATGCATGCTCATGTATTAGATGTTAGATTAGATTGAGATCATTAGGTATACCGACTCCGATTTTACTAGATGCAAAGATAGCATGTTATGAGGCATTCAATCACGGAATATGACTATATAATTTTTTTTCACAAGGCTGCGGATAGTGGACAGTACTGAGAGACCACTCAAGTTATTTTATGACAATAAGTCGGTATCCATCTATTCTAATAACAACAGGAGCTCGACAAAATTAAGGTACATAGACATCAAGTTCCTAACTCTTAAGAAAAAAGTTTAGAGTGGACAGTTGTTGAACTCGCCTTTACAAAAGATGATGAGAATCACCTGGAGCCACGTCCTCCGGTTCTCATCTTTTGCAAAGACGATTTTAGCTTATGTATCAAAATCTAACTTAGTAGAATTAAGTTCAAATCTACTTTATTTTAAACATTTAATCAAAATACTCAAAACTCCCTTGAACACACATACACAACATAATAAGATAAAGGATGAAAATATACTAGTGTTTAAACGTTTAACCATACCCATGTAGATTTTAACTAGTACAATGAAGTGGCTTTAAAAAAGCATTAAAGGGAGAGTCAACCGCATCTATGATGCATGTAGATCTTGACTAGTACAACAAGAAAAATTCTATAGTATAACTCTACCACATGAGTTTTTTTATGTGTAATATTTGAACGTATGCATGTGTATATAATTTACGTTCAAACGTACATTAAAATTACGCATGTACTGTATAAGGATTGTACAGTAGAATTACCCGTACAACAAAGTGAGAAGTTGAAAGGAGAGTCTGAGCAATAATTCAAATTCTAACAAAGCAAGGACTAGGAAGAAAGTTGTTTATTTGATATTCAGTTGGGAAAATGGACAACCCAGTTTGGAAACTGAGTCTCTTCCATCATTGTCATCTTTTCCAGTTAAAAGACCTCCAAAGAGCTCTGCTGGATCATAATAAACCTCTGCTTCTTCTACTTTCAAAGATTCATCAACCTGTGGAATTTACAAATTCTCAATTATTAAGCAGATTATTTAAAACCGTCTGGTTGGTGATTTAAATTTGTTTTTTCATTAATATTTTAGAGAGGGAGACGACTCGACGTTTTTTAAAAAGAGTTTTTGAAAACGTGTTTGGTGCGTAGTAGAATTCAAAGAAGTGTTTTATTTTAAGTTTTCTAAAAACACTTGTTTAAAACAGTTTTCACGATAACTGGTTAAGATTGAGATACATGTATGATAAACTTGTTATTGAGTAATTTCTTTTTTTAACTTCAAAAACAGGAAACAAAAACGAATAAAACTATACCAAACAGGCCCTAAAGAATTTTCTACCTTGAAATGTCATGCAATCAGGATTTAGAAACATCTTATAAATAAATAAAGAGTACGCCCCATTTTAGTTTATAATATCTAACTGATTCATTTTTAAAAAACACTCATATTTATTATTACCATTTATTACCAAAAAATATTTAATTATTTTTTGTGAAGAAATCTTCAAACCCTCTCAATCATGTGTCATGTCATGGCTCTATAAATTTAATTTTTTTGTCGGCAAAGTCCATGCCACAGATAAAATTAGATTCATCATTCATCTAGATCTGAATTGATCAGTTGTGGTCCAATAATTTTTACATTAAAATATATATTTTTTACATTATTTATCTGATCTAGTCGATCTAAATCTAGTTGGATGAATCAGATCGATCAATTCTTTTGTTGTTGCTGAACAACAACGGATAATCCCTATCCTAAAATTAATACTAAAGAGAAGAAGTTATTTTCCAAATATTTTTATTAAAATTATATTATAAATTTTAAAACAAAATTTAACTAATTATGTTAACCTAATTTCTTAGTTATTTTATAATTCATCCTAACAAAAGAGAGTATGTTCTAACGGACTCTTTGTTTTAACTGTGTTTTTTAAACAAAACAACAGACACTTGTTGGATGTAAAGAAACTATTCAATTATGGAAGTCCTCACCCATCAATTTATCACATAAAAGTTTGGGTTTCAGGATAAGGCATTTAAGATTGAAGTTGTTGCTTGCTTTCTACTTTAATACGTCAACGCTGTCATCATGGAAATTGGACTTCATATATAATTGGCACTGTATTTATCATTTAGGTTACCGCGGGCGCATAGGGTAAGATCGTATATACTATAAAATCACAAGGAAAATTTTCTTTGACATCTTTTATAATTTCATCACACATACATACATCATTCTAGTTTAAAAATAATAAATATATTTATTTTATTAAAAATTAATATTTTAGGTGTAAAAAGACAATGTTATCCTTATAACAATTTGATCCAACTATTTTTTAACCGTAAACATAAACCGACCCATAATGTTTTGGAGTTTTAATATAATTTACTTTGAATATTAAAAGAAATTGATTTTAACATCTTCAGAATTGGGAAGAAATTAATTCTAGTATTACATGTTATTTAAATGCATATAGTTTGAAATGAACGACTCTGAATTTTTCATTATTTGCACTAAAACCTAATATGAATGGAGGTCCGTGTCATTTTTTAAACTAGAGTAGTGTTCATGTCATTTAAATAACTAAACGAGTGTAACTATATACCATTTTTCATTATTTTTTGTGATATAAAACGGGGAATACACAAAGGAAAAGGTAGTGATAATTCATTGTATATGGAGTCAATCTGATCCTCTTATTTAATTTTGAATCTGACTTATAAAAACAAAATAATAAATAAATGAATAAGAAGAAGAAGGAAAAAGAAAGAGTACCTTGAGAGTAGCCAAGCCATAGAATTGAACCAAGTTTCCAGAAGGAGAATGGCCTTTGAAAGGACCTTCAAAGAAACCCCAATGCCTAAACTTGAAAGCAATAAGAGGAGGACCTGAATAAACTTCAATTACTTCCCATGCAAACCCTCTTGGAAAAGCTGACCTAAATGCTTCATGGGATGATTCAAATGTTTCTTCTTCTGCTTTATAATATTGAAACTCCTTTGGCAATGAATTCTTCAACAAAGCATTGTAACTTCCAATTTTCAATGTTTCTTCTCCTGATAATCCCTCTCTTCCTATAATTCACAACCATGAAATATTCATCACATATGCAGAGATTTCACTGACACGGAGTCGATTCGAAATAGACTTATTAGAATGCCCTATCAGACTATGACCGAGCTAATGATTTGATCAATAAATATATAATACCTTTTCAATTTAGAGATTGGAGTTGATTCACAAGAATTCATTCATTTTTCATATACCATTTAAATAAATAAAAACGTCTTTTTTTCTTTTTTTAGATTTGGCGAGTATTTGAAAATACTAGTGAAATTAAGTTAACTAATTTATTGTTACAACCGACTTTGGATCTGGCTCATCACATCAAACTAGTCGAGGTCGATGATAAACGCTTTTATAAAAATAAGCGTACATAGTTACGTATATACATACCGTTGACGAGGAGCTTGAATTTGTGAGGGTTTATAGTCCTGAAATCCGCTAAACGAGTCTTGTGAGAAAGTTCCATTTCCCATGACTTAATTGCATTTTGTACCGTTTCTTCCAATGATCCTTCAGGCCACTCCTTTAATCATCAATAGATTAAAACACTAATTTTAGATAGAGAGAGAAAGAGAGATTTATAAACGAGATATATATATATATATATATATATACACTATACCTTGGTTCTGCCTTGTTCAAAAAGATGATTTACATCATCATAAGTAGGGGCGCTGCCATGTCTCCAATGAACATCTTCTGGTTCTTCATGCAAGAAAGGCCTATACTTATCTGCCATAACAATTTTGGCTGAACTTTCTTCCTTTGTATCCATTTATCAATGCTTTTCTTCAATCAAATTATAATGGGTTTATGTGAAGATATATGGTAATAGATAAAGTGGTTTTATAGGTGAAGATGTGATGAAAGCATTTATTCTTTGGTTTCCATAATTAATATTCAAGAATCTTTATTACCATATAATACAAACGTCTTTTTCTAATTTAGAATATTATCCAGCAACGTTAATTATGTGGTAGACTACATATTCACTTCATAATTAAAATTTTATTTTTATAATATTTTACGCTTGATGTAAGATGTAGTATAATGTCGATGATGAATGACGTTCCATAACATTTCTTCCAAATCTATCAATGACCCTTACGCATTAGGTGGAGACATAACTAGGATGGCCTTATACAATTAAAAGAAGTTAACCGTTTATTAACTTTTCCTATAGGGTTTCGTTAAATGACAACACAGTATAATCTCATGAAAAACGAAGAATAATTTGTGTACGATTTTCCACTGGCCAAATTAATTAATTGTTAAAATATAAACTACAAAATGCTTTGAAATTAGAACAGTAGAATATCAATGTATGAAAAGCCAATGAAATAAATTATTAAAACTATAAAAAAAATTTGGCAAAACACAGTACCACTTTTTCATATGTATGAAAAGCCGATTAAATAAACTATTAATCTACAAAATGATTTGGCAAATACAATAGCACTTTCACATGGAAGAAAATATATATGTTCATTATTTTGACCAAAACGTTGATAATTTTGCAATCATAACCTTAAATTCTTTTTCCGTCAATCCAATATTTACGTGTAGCTAAAAAGAAAATATAATTACCATTGCTTAATAACAAAACTCATTATTATTGAAATTAACATCTCGTATTATAAGATGGGTTGACACAAATAGTTAAACTCTCAAACTCATATAAAAAAATCATTGGTTTGAGTCACTATATTTCTATTTTCCCTTACAATTTATAATTTTAATATTTACATTAGAAATTTTGGACGGCGACCTTACATTACTAGCTAACAAGGAAAATGTCCTAAATTAAATTCACTTCTCTCACCTCTAGTGTGGTATTTGATTCAAATGAAGGTAATGTAATGAGATGGAATGAAAATGCTAATGATAGTGAGAAATTTGAAATATAGTAAGGAAAAACGATGATCTTATAGAGAGAATGAAAGAGTAGGAAAATGTGAATAAGGATTACATCAAGGAGATAGATAAAGATTCATGTATTCATGCAGAATTTTTTTCATCTTTAAACAACAGAAATTAAGAACTAATTACAATATTGACAATTTACGTCTCTATTCAACTAAGCCAAACACTATCTAAGAAACTCACAATTTTCCTGATTTTTTGAATAACTTTTTTTTAGTTTCTTTAGAATCATTATCATGGTTTTGGTTAAAGAAAAGAATCAGTATTAGGGGTTTTGTTATTTTTTTGTAAGGAGGAAGGGAGATCGAACTTCAAAGTAGGAGAAAGAAAAATGTTATGTCGTGGTGCTCAGCACTAATATGAATTGACACTATGTATAGTTTCATTAGACGTGATAAATGAATTATATATAAGAAAAAATAAACTATATTTTGTAAAGTGAAGTATGATCATAGGTCATGTATATTATCAAAATATAGCGGTGATGTGCTTGTTAAATTATTAATGCTTTGGTAAGAAGAAAGAAAGAACTTACATATATAAATAAATTATTAATCTACAAAATGGTTTGGTAAGAACAGTAGCACTTCCATTGCATGAAAGCCGATAAAATAACTATTAATCTACAAAATGATTGGTAACAACACAATAGCACATTCACGTGTATGGAAATATGTTCATTATATTAACTAGACTGTTTGATTAATTTGAAATAAAAATCCTTTAAATTTCTTTTTCTGCCAATCTAGTAAGTTTACTTAAAAAGAGAATGCAAATACTAATTAACATCAGAGATGAGTTGATACATATAGTTATTATTTTTTTTATAATTTTTAACTGAAAAAAAATCTTCGAACACCTCTGTAGTTTGTTTCAATGATACAAACATATTTTTCATTTGAAAAAATGACTCAGACTTCCATTAATGCTAGATTTTTATGACAAAAAAAATCACATGTTTATTTCAAATTAACTCCTTCAAATATCATGTAACAGAAAAATCACCCATTTTTTTCAATTATGAAAAATGTTAAAATCAATTTTTTTTGTATTCCGACCCGAATTCAGCTTATTTGTATTCAAACCCAAAATCTTTTATGTTTCTGGTTTGAAAAAAAATAGTTAAGTCGGGTTAAATTTGCATTTGACAGTAAAAATAATACATTTTTAATATAATGAAATTACGTATCATTTTTGTATCATTTTTGAAATTAGAGAGTATTTTTTTAAACAAACTACCAGCGATATTTTCAAGAATTTTTCGGTCTTAATTTTGAAAAAATCTATATTGAAATTTTTCATCGGCAACTGTACACGTACGGTTTAATTATTAGCCAACAAAAAATGGATTTGACCTTAATTCAGTTCTCTCACCTCTAGTTAGTGTTTTTTCACGCCACATGCTAATGTAACTCGTCCATGCTATATATGAAAATTTTATGACCACTTGGGTTTAAAGTCTTAGTCATTAGGAGTTTTTTAAATAACAAATTAAAGCAGCATAATCTCATGAGAAGTGAGAAAATAATGAGTATAATTTCCCACTTAAGAATGGCCAGCTTCATCATTCGTTAAATTTTCAATCTACAAAATGCTTTGGTAAGAATTGTAATTTAAAGAATTGGCATCATTAACTCTTGATTTTAAAATTCATTTGCCTTTGAAGCTAATTTCAACCTAGAAAGTATCACACCGAAAAAAGAACTGCTCAATTCAAAGTTCTTTACAAAGGGTTTGAACTAATGCTAGTCAAATCATAATAATTGCGAAATATTATTGAAAACAAATGACAATCCTGACGAATCAATTATTAACGGGTAAATCATTTTAGTAAGCGATATGGGATAGAGATTCTTGTATCCCTTTACTGAGGGAAAAAAATACTATTAAGGTGGTCTCTATCAGCAAAGATGACAGCGGAGTCAGGTATCTTAGCTTATTTTAAGCTGATTTGTTCAAGTCCACCCAGGAGGTTGAGCATCAAAATGGATATAACTGCAGCATTTCCATCACAACAGCTCCTCCAAAATCAAATAACCATTTTTCATGCGTTCAAACTCTTCCTCTTTATACCATCCACACTGGAATTGTAATCATGTTAAACAAAAGTTCAAGTGATAAAAGAACATCGACTGCTAAAAAATGGGTGTAAGCAATTTTCTTGCCCAAATGAAACCAACTAAACAAAATTATGCATATGAGGAACACAGATAATGGTGCATTTACATCAAAGAATAGAATACAAGGACCTGGTGCCCGACGTACATGAGACCAGTCTTCTCATGAGACCAGTCTTCTCAGTTTATAGAGCTTCACAAATTTGCATTTGTCTGTGCTTCCTTGAGGCTCTACAATCCAATAAATTCAAAACGTTAATTATGAAAGATAACATAACCATGCAGAAACACTTAAAATCCTCTGGTAATCCTGGAAGGAGGTAAAAAGAGAAACGGATATCTTCTTCACCAGGGCTCTTTTGTCTAACCGTTTATATGCCACTAATAAAACACTTAAAAGGAAGTTCACTTTTAGTTCCTGAAGTTTTACAAACGGTTCAAAATGGCCTATACGTTTTTTTATAAGAAACAAAATCTGAATTACTGAAAAAACATACAAAAGACGGTTCAGAGGAAGAGCCATCCTAGCCGAACGCCAAAAGACTATACTTAGTCTATACAAACAAACACCCAATTGGCATTGATAAAAAAACAAAGAAGAAATAGTCCATGCGTTTAAAATTTGAATGCCATTACTTACCCTTCCAATTTGAAAATCATGCCATGTTAATCCTTTTTTTATAAGAAACGATTTGATTTAATAGAAAAAGATATTTACAAAGTTAGGCGGATGAGCAATCCAACCGAAACCCAAAAAAAAACCCCACCAAATGTAATCATGCCATGTTAATCTTAAACACCCAGAAAACTGAAGCCATCTTAAAACTGGTAAAAAAATGTAATCTACAGACCAAAGCCATTCACAAGCATCAAGCTATAAGGTCCAAAAACAAAAAGAGTAGGCAACGCCACTTCTGCACTATACCTACATTAGTCAGCTCTCATAGTTAAGTAACCTTTGGAGTTAGATTACTTTAATCCTACAAATCTGGAAAACGACAACAATTGAGGTGTATGCCCAATATTCACAATAGATCAGACTCGCTTTCACAATAGACTAGACTTGCTTTCATAAGTTCATTCGACCTTGAGCTATGTGATGCAGCCAAGTAACCTAGGAGTCCGTAGATTTTCATTTGCTCTTATATGTTGAAATTTATGTAGAAACGACATGATCCCGTCCTTCAACCTTCAGTATGGGGAAACAGAGAATACATCATCGTGGTTGAACTTGAATATCAATATGTTAGACAGAAATGCTTATAATGTCTTAAATTTGGTCATGATTACTCTCGAGTCGATGACCTGCCGTCCCTTCCTAAAGGCATAAGAAAGGAATGGATTGTTTTGTCAAAAAACAGAAAAGACCCGGTTGATATTGAGGATGTGGTAGATCCTCTTCTTGGTAGTGCTGAAGCAGGGAAAGGATGTGGATGTGGATCCAGTGTTTATACCAGAATGTGCCTCGACACCACCAAGGGAATCTGATAAGACGATGAATATGAGGTTCAATCTGTTGAGTCTCTTGAGGATTGCCTCGAGATGTGACTTCACCTTAAAGGTTCCTAGTCGAAGGAGAGCTCTGGAAAGGGGAGTGCTAGAAGCAAGAGAAAGAAGAAAGGTAGACACAAATCCTGACCAGGACTATCTGTTATCTCTGTTTGAATCTGTTTTTAGCTCATGTTGTTCTTTGTCATTGTTGTTGCCCTGTTCTTTGGGTTGTCAATTTATGTTGGTTTTCATTTTGCCTGAGGTATGCCCCATGAACTGGTGTACCTTCCTTTTTTCTTACTATATTTCTTTATTTACCCAAAAAAAAACCTAGAAATTACTGCACGTGTTTATAACTTTGCACCTACTAGATCTCAGAAAATTAATCAAGTTTCTATCAAGAAAATTATCACATATATAACCAACGTATCGGATAGAAGAAATGCTACCTGAATTAATGACTCCACACGACGTCTCATCCTCGAATGCATGAAGCCCTCTGAACACTGTTAAGGAATAAGGAAAAAGTGGTCAAAATCACATATATCACTACTGTAGTTCTACTATAGGATGTGCAAAAGTAAACCTTTGCAACCCATAATCCAAGCAATTAAACAACAGCACGACCGGAATGCAAACCTATGATCTTATCTACATACAGATATAAAAGCTTTTAATGGATAAAAATCCAAAGAAAAGCGAAAATCAATCACAAGTTTCCAGTGATTCACTGATTCATACTCATGTCCTAACAAATTTGCAGTGAATATGCCGAAAGCCAGCTAACTGGAATATTGATTTTTTAATTGAGTTCCATAATCAACAAAAAGCACAAATGTGGATTGTTTCGGATTTTCGCTCCAATAAACAATTCATCAAATCAAAAAAAGGTCTGTTATCCACACATTTATCATGAACTAATTAATTAATAACATCTTTTGTTTTGTAAGAAACAGAAATATTATTTATATAAAAAGAAAGAAAGAAGGTTCCGAGGAAAAGAATTCCTAACCGAGCACCAAAAGACTACAGTTAGTCTATACAAGCAACCATCCAATTACAACTAATTAATAACATCTTGATTTTCATACAAGTCAAAATCTTATCCTGCAAAATAGAAGTATGCCTATAACTGCACAAGATGATATGCAATTAAACTATCCCCTAATCCAGTGGACTAAAATCTGCTAGCAAATACTAGTTAAGAATCTAAGAAAACTATTTAAATTCTACATAAGTTGAAACTTCCAAAATAAAGCTCCACGTATTCATTTTATCATGAGAATGAACTTGTAACTGAAAGCACAAAAAAGTAAAAATAACCCACCTTAACATGATAGCTAACATAAGCATGAAATGTCGACAAACTCCAAACAACACTGTCCAGCTTTTTGCCTTCTACATGACGAGGCAAAATAACTGCATTGAATGAACATATAACAAAATTATGTCTAGAAAGAAAGTGTAGGAACAAACGTTATTCAATTTCTGATATTACCAAAAGTCACAAAGCCCGCATTAGCTGATAAAGTATCAGCTGCAGCTCCCTTCAATTCTAAAGGAGGAGATGATGACCATGAACAAAGAGGGGTGTTATTAAGTCCAGTCGTACGTCTCGCTTCTACAAACTCCTAAAATAAGAGCAAATCAATAGGAGACAAACAACTAAAAAGATTTACAAGAAATGGCTGAAGATAATCTACTAAATCCATTTAAGTCCTATAAGTACTGTCAACAAAAATATAATAACCCATGTCAATATCTCGTAGGAATTACTCTAGTTTGCAAACTATTCCATTAATCATTGAGTCAATCAATATGCATCTTTATTGTACCTTAAGAAAGGATGTTGCAAGAACTATGTCTATAGAATCCTTGAACCGCATAGGGAACACCACAATCACCTTCTCTGCCTGCCCATGCAATCATAATGTCTTACGCGTTAACTCTCAAGAATGGAACATAAGTTATTGTAATCATATGAGCTGAAATATTGTAGGCAGAAAGAAGAAAACTTCATTTTTTTATAGGAAACAGAAAAGATATATTAATAAAAAAAAGTACAAGAGCAGGATTTCGAGGTTCAGTAATCCACCAAAAACTAAAAACTAAACAGAACAAGAACAAATAAAAAACACTAAAATCCAGAATTACACACAATTACAACCATAACAAATTCCAATTGTCAAAAGAAGAAGACCAAGGGGTATCCTTAAAAAGTTTCGACTTTCACGACCAAGAAGAAGCCAAAAAAATAATTTTCTTCCATAAAATTGATTCATCAGCAACCGCGTCTTCAAAAATTCTTCCATTTCTCTCAACCAAATAACCCAAAAGACTGCAAGACCGCATGATACCACAAAACATCTTTCTTTTTATTTCCACCACTAAAATCCAATCTAATCAACATCTCCACTGAACTTCATTTATGACGTATAAACATTTGTAGGTGCTGTCATTTGTGTGGCTCCTTAACAATTTTCTTAATATTTTCTTCTTTTTTTCATTTTATTGGGCTACAGTCTAGTTCTTTATAAAGCTCAACTTCAAACCAAATGCATACACAAAAAAGAAAAAAGAAATAGAAAAATCAATCAAAAACAAGAGGGCACAAAAACGGAAGAGGAAACAATTGAAGAATCACAAACAGCCTTAACTTTATGGGAGCCATGTAGCATCTGGCATAGGAAATCAATTTGAGCTTATACTGGAAAATATATCCCACTGATATGGATGATTACAAGGCATTTTCTTCATTCCGTGTAAAATAGATGGGTCTATAAATACGTATGCAGTTTTATAGCTCGAGGAATAAAAGGCTGGATAAAAAGATGAATTTCAGTGAGGGGAATAGGAGGTACATCTGAAGCTGACCTTTTGGCAAGAAAAGTTGAGTAAAACTTTAGGAGAGAAAAGCAATCATTTACCTACCATCAACTAAATTAATTTCTCAGAAGAGCTTTGATCTGTAAGTTCGACTATGAGTTACTTAACTATCAAATATAACAGTAAGCTAACTGCTAAACACCAGTTTACATCAATACAAACTTATTGTATTTATCTAAAATTTGATTTACAACAAACAACACTAGTTAACACTAAGTCAAAGACCCCAAATTGATATAGAAGCATAGACTCAACTTTTTAGACATATTTATGTTGACTTTATTTTGGTTTTCCTTTTTTATTTGCGAAGGTACATTTACAAGAAAAATCAAAAGGTAATACAACTATAAAAAGTGTTGAACTGAAAATGTGGATATTAAGAACGGAACTCTTTTAGAAAAAATAATGAAAGACTTGAGCACAAAATCTACTTGGGATTCAATCCCCTCAAAAACCCTTCTGTTTCATTCCGACCAAATGGTCAAAAAAATAAATACACAACGGAACAACATTCCACTACTTTTTCCCCAACACACAAAAACCGCCACTTCACTTCTTGACATGCAACAATAAATATCCACATTAAAAAGAAACCAATTCAAAAGAAGCACTGACATTGAAACGCGGCACGGATACGACACGCTGACACGTTATTTTAAAAAAAAAAATTGCTATATGGGACACAACACATTTCATGCATAAAACATATTTTAGTGAATATCTTACATGTATATATATTTTAGTTATTAGTCTAAATAATAAAATATTTATCGAAAAGTTAATAGGGAGAAATGTAAAATCAATGTGCTATATGAATCTAATAGATTAACCTAGCCAAAAAGTTTCCATGAACCCATTCTTACACAATCTAATAACTTAAAACTGTACAAACCCAGGCACATACTTCACCACGTCTGCGCATCTTATTCAACTACAAATCCTAGCCGTGCATTTCACCTGCTAAGACCCAAGACACATTCTAAAAAGAATGGAAAAACCAAATGGATAACTTGATCTGATTCTGAAGTGAGCGATTAAGGATTTTGGCGATCATTCTTTCTTTTTTCTTTATCTTTTCCTAGCTTTCTTCTAGGCTAGATCCTGATTGGCGTGTCGGATTGGCATCATAGAGTGCCAACAGTGTGTCCAGGCGTGTTGACAGCAAGTCCGAAGGGGAAAAAAGAAAATCAAACACTCGATTCACGTGTCCGACACATATCCGAGAATCTCGGAGACGCATCTGTGCTGAACACCGACACTGCCTTCTGAAGCATGTCAATGATTCTTAGCGAAGCACAACAGTTAAGGAACAAATGGGTATTACTTCTCTCATCCTTCTTGCAAAGTGGGAGGCACCTGATCCTCTTTTCTTTAAATTCTCGATAGTGAGATTCCCTCCCCAAGCAGCACACCATCCCAGGAAAGCAAATCTAGGAGAAACTCTAGATTCTCATATGATTTTGCAAGGAAAATAGGGCCATAACGTAAGGCCATCTTCTTGTAATAGGATTTAACCGAAAAGGCCCCGGTATTAGAGAGAGACCACATAGCCGAATCAACAATAGAAGCATTTAATTCCACCTTATAGATAGTGCAAAGAAAGACCGCCAAATCCTCAGCCTCCGAATTGTCAAACACCCTAAGAAATTGAGGAACCTAGGAACAACTTGCTTCCAATCTGACAAGATAATCTGCTACGGTTCTACCATTGCATGTTATCCACATAGATGCCAAACAAAAAGGAAAGTGGTCTTTTAATCTGGAGTCACCGCACCAAAGATCAAGCAAAAAACTTTAAGAATCCTTGGTGCCCAATTTGAACTTCAGACAGGCTGAAAACACGCTCCATCTTTTCCTGAAAATCTTCCAAAAACTAGACCCAATCAGAAACATAACAATGCGAGTCACTCAGCCCATCGGACCAAGTCCAAACTTTTGCTCAACGTCCCATTTCCACAAATAGTCAGGCTCCATAAATAAATCTCCAAAGCCATTTTCCCAGAAATGCTGAATTATAACAGCCCTCAGGTTCTTCATACCCAAGCCTCCGAGCTGAATCAGATTATAGGTTCTATCCCAACTAACTAAGCGTGACTTAGAATCTAAAGATATCCACAAAAATTCTCTCAAATTCTTGTCCAATCTATAGCCAATAGACACCGAAAGGGGGAAGCAGGACGTGTAATACATAGGAAGCTTGGAAAGAGTGCTTTTAATCAGAGTTAATCTACCACCTTTAGAAAGATACACCCCTTTCCAAGAGGCCAACCTCTTTTGAAACCAAGACACAATTGGGTCCCACATATTTTTGGACTTTGGATTAGCTCCCAATGAAATGCCCAAATACGTAGAGGGCAGCACCCACCTTACAGTTCTAAGGACATCCACGTTCACTACATTTTCCATTGGGATGATTTCACTTTTAGCGAGCTTAATTTTCAACCCCGAAACAGACTAAAAAGGAGATTTGTACATGTATATTGCCACTTTTAAAAAAAGGGACTTTATTTTGCCTGAGTCACGAGTATTGCCAATTATGATATTTGCAGTGGTATATTTCAGATATCAATATTCTTTGATGAGGGAGGAAAACTTTTTCTCTTCCTCATTTTACCTAACAAGAGATATATGACAAAAGAACTTATCCATCAAATTTCAAGGATAAAATTCTATTTTCAGCTATTTGGAGAGGTATCTGAGGTTGTGTGGGTGCGAATATTGCTTGAGATTTCCCTTGTTTCTCTTTGAGGCCTTATGGAGGAGAGAAATAAAAGAGCTTTCGTAGATGTCAAGCTTTCAAGGTCTGAGGGAGGAGGGATCAGTTTCTTAGTTACCTGCTGACCTTTTAGCGAGAAAGTTGCTTATGACGCCTTTTCATTTAGATTTTGGTTTCTTGGTTTCCACATTCAGGGTATATGTGCTGAAAGTTCTTTTTTCTTGATCTAGTTTTAGAGTAATTACTCATATTTTGTTATCCTTCTCGAGGTTTTTTTATATGATATGGTTCTACTTTATACAGATATAAAGATCGCAAGAAAAGGAAAATTAAGAAGTAAGAGAATTTAGTACAGTCAACATCAAAGAAGTTAAATAGGTGAATGTATATCTAACCTGGGGAACAAGAAAAAATGACTCCCTTGGCCGATGCAGAAGCGCAATAAGCTTATTAGTATCAGGGGCAATGGCTCTCAAACTGAGATGCTTCAGAACCATTCTTAATGGAGCACCAAGCACCACTTCCCTAACAGATGCAATCTTTATCAAAAGAGAGTGTCTGTACTCTGCACGAAACAACTCAAGAACAATATCAACAACAGTTCAACTGAAAGGGGCAAAAGGATCCTAGTCATAGAATGAATCAAAAAGATTAAAGGAGAGAGAGTGTGTGTGTGGGCGTGTGTGGGCGCCCGCACACCAAAGACACCAATTCGGAACACAAAGCTATTTCTAGTCTAACAATATTTTTTTTATAGGAAACAGAAAAGATATATTAATAAAATAAGAGTACAAGAGCAGATTTGGAGGATGAATAATCCACCAAAAACTGAAAACTAAACCGAACAAGAACAAAGCAAAAAACACTGAAATCCAGAATTACACACCATTACAACCATAACAAATTCCAATTGTCAAATAAAGAAGACCAAGGGGTATCCTTAAAAAGTTTCGACTTTGACGACCAAGAAGAAGCCAAAAAAATAATTTTCTTCCATAAAATTGATTCATCAGCAACCGTGTCTTCAAAAATTCTTCCATTTCTCTCAAGCCAAATAACCCAAAAGCACCTTTTTTGGCTTCTTTCGTGTCTTCAAGAATTACACACGTTTTTAGTCTAACAATATAAAGCACCTATTTATTCCAAAAACCGATCCCTATGTCTAAAAAGCCATAGAAACCTGAAAACCACCACTAATAACCCATGTCATTGGAAAATTTGATAGAAACTGAGAATCTTTCAAAACAAAATCTATCATTTTAAAGGTCTACATCCTAGATGACAACATCACCCGCCTTGCCTACAGAAGGAACAAACAACCTTTGAAACTTCCACACCAAACACTATGAAGTTGTTGAAGAACTGAAAATTCTCATTCATACTTTCAAGCTTACAAAGAGTAGAATATATAGAACCAAGAAACAAACTATAAAAGGGGTAAGATAATTGACATAAATTAAATTCCCTAATTAACTCCTAAAATATTCCATAAGATTACACCATAATTACACATTTCCCAAAATAGTACAAAGTGCAATCTAATCAAGGAAGGATTTCCAGCAGATGTCACTCTCATTTTCTTCCTCCATTTTCCCAAAATAGTACAAAGTGCAATCTAATCAAGGAAGGATTTCCAACAGATGTCACTCTCATTTTCTTCCTCCACTTAGATTCCTGAAAAGTAACTGAATCTGGACTGTCTAATAAAGTTCTCCCATTCCTACACTACACTAAACCTCTAAAATCCTGACTTAAAATCTTTATACATATCCAACTAACATAAAAACACCGAAGCTCACTGAGGAACATCTAGCTTTGAGAGCAAAAGTTGCAAGTTCTCCCATTCCTCATCGGTCATCATACCTCCAAAAGCTGTGAATGAACTTCCTTGTTTCTCTTAAAACTGTCCAAACTATCCATTGATCCCCATAAGAAATAGTAGTATCCTTATCATGTGAAAATTGGTTCATTCTATCAACCTTAGCTAGCTTGGTTTCTCCAACGTCTAAATTTCTCTCTAACTGTCTAACATGCTACTCTCAAAACCATTTTCAGTTTCAAGATAGTGCAAAAGGAAGGAATTATAGTTCCCCGACTAGAAGAGACAAAGGAAAGTGTCTAAATTCTGACTGTGAGAAGAGGGATTATCTTCCAAAGATAAAACATCTTTCGGTTCAATATTGAGCAAACTAACATGATCTTCAACTCCAATGCTGTTTTCACCTTCTTTGAAGCTCAGAACTGCTATCAGATCTCTGCATCCTCCCTTGCAAAGTACTTTGGACTCCACACATTTAATTGCTAGACTCCATCTTATAAACAAGAAAGATATCTGTTGATAATCAGATCTTTGCCATCCTTGACTACTTTGTCAGCATGCAGTCTCTTTTTGCAGAAGAAAAGTGATTTATTACTGTAAATGGACGAAGAAACATCTGAAAACACTATTTCTCCCTTAAAATCAATTGAATTTCATTCAAATCAAAATTAAGATTATTTTTGCAACATGCCACCGCACTATACCACTTTCAGAACAGCTCCTCACTGTCATCCGAACAGCTCCTCAGAACATTAACATAAGAATCTCTTCCCTAGAGATTCTTCCATCCACTGAGTTCAAATTGCACTTTGAAGTTCTGGCCTTCAGAAAATTCTTTGGTTTACAGAATATCCTTGACATAGCTCCAAACCCTGACCTTCCATAATACATATGGCTCAGCTGAATCATAAGACTGTTCTTCATCCATAATCTGAAGTTAAGAAATGAAAACGCATTCACCGTTTTTCTATTAGATTGCTTTTCAATAAAAACAAAAAAATCCATTTCCCTGACTCTTCTTAACAGACGCACTGCCAGTTCTAGCGTGTATACTTATAGAACAAAACAAAAGAATCCCAAAAACTTACATATAAAGAACATAACAAAAGAAGCTTAAAAGTATGGCCCAAAATTGAAAACAACCAACCTTACAAGCTCTAATCCTTTAGACTTTCCTCTTCTAGTCGCACCTCCCTCCCTCCCTCCCTCTTCCGTCCTATTCTAACAATATTGGTCCTGGCCCTCCTGAAGCTTCTTCCTTCTTCACGCTCCATTTTTTTCCCCTATATTCATTGTCAGGTCGGTCAACACAGGTAACGAATCCGACACGCATCCCTCATCCACAGCCATGTTGGCGAGTCAGTGTAATATAGCGTCCTTAACATGTCGGGTGTCCAAATATTTTTTCCAAACTAACGCGTCAGCATGTCCGTGTCATGTCATGTCATGTCCATATGCTTCTTAGCTCACCAAAGACCTCACTCCCATCTTGAATGATTCTACTGCAAACAATTAATCCTCAATCATAATGGAGACGTTTCCATTATCCTCCAATCTTGGAACTTTTCTGACCATGTGCTCTCACTATGGGAGCCCTCCCCACCACTACTCCCTCTCATGTCGTCCCTCTCTCTCATTTTCTAGCTGTTCATTTTGAGGTGAAATTTCACTTGTTCCTTATAATAAACTAATCAAGCCAGTCTTTTCTCATAGATTTTCTACTTAAAAACAAGATATTAACAAATTAATGATAAGCTTATAATGACACCAAACGGAACTCACCTTCATCTGGGGGCAGTTTTGATAAATTCAATTTCAGTGTGAGATTAAAACCATCCCTTGGAGGATCAAGTATCTGTACGAGTACACCATAGGAAGCTTTGATAGCTTCTATAGCTCCAGATGGAAGTCCACCAAAGAAAATAGTCTCTGGAGGTGGGACAGGTAATGATACAGATAGAAGCAGAAGATGAGGATTCTTAATAGAAACCTACAAATTGATATTGTTAGTTAGATGCAGAAAATCCATAATATAGCTCAATCAGTATATCATCATCTTGTTATTTGAGAAAAATGGTGTAAACCCTCATATACTAGTACTTTTAACAACATATTCCTAATTACAGAACAAGAATGATTTCTTCTACGAAAGTTGGCTAATCACCTGAACATGATAACGTAAATCGTCAAACTCAATCCAATTGTAGTCCAATTCAATGGCCTTTTCAAGACTGTAGAACCAAAAAAGAACAATTCAATTTGTTGTACAGGTCACAAAATAGAGCTTCACATTTTATGAAATTCCCATGGCAGTTACGAAGATACGAAAGAGAAACTACCAATAATAGGTATTAGAATCATCTATACTCTACAGGAAATATATTATGGAAAGCTCCCAATAGCCAAAAAAAAGACACCTTGCATGTATGCGGCCAATAATTTTATTATGTATTTCCATTAGAACAGTCTAAGACATATAAATTGGAGGATGAGAATAAAAAGCATCAGTTTGTCCCTAAAACAGCTCCTTCGGAGAATTTATTGAGAATAACACAATGCATTATTCGTTTGAAAAAAAAAAGTAATTCCTTGGAGAAAATTAATACACAAGAACAACAACGCGATAGGAGTTGGACCCCACTTGAAGGGTGAAGAGTCCACGAAAATGGGACAATGATTTGAAGGAACCAACATAAGGGCTTCATGTCTTGCACAGGGAAAAAATTCATCCAAACCTTTACAGAATAAAAATCTATCAAATCTACAACACACTACTCTCTCCCTAAAATTAGACCGAGTGAATTCAGGACTTCCTAGAAGCCCTTGAGCTCAGTTTTCTCTAATAAAACTATCAAATTTCCTCATGATCCTAGTTCTCCTTCCAACTCCTGATTTTTCTGATGCAAACCTTACAACATTAAAATCACCCCATAAACACCAATTCAAACTAAAACCATTAAGTGCTGATAACTAGTCCCAAAACTATTCTTTATCGCTAACTCTGCCAGGACCATAAATACCTGAGAAACAACACACTAGAGGATACACAGAGGGATTATCCTCCATATCTTTCCTCCCATTGTCCCCCTACCCGCTGGTGCTTAGCAACAAAAAAGTTCCTTGACGTTACTAGTCCAACACCTATATGAGAAAGAGCAATGCATAAACAAGTGATCATTGTCCTCCTCTTTAACAGTACATAGATAGCACCTATAAGCCATAAGAAACCCTCTTCCCTTTAAATTATCAATCGTTAGGTTGGCTTCCCACACCGTTGTCCAACCAAGAAACCCATATCTGGGGGAGATACCAGTTTTCCAAATCAAAGCCAAAGGAAAAGTTGGATCTGAAGATACAGAGTCTTGAAATAAGATTTGACAGTGAAACCTCCCTCTGTGTTTGGCTTCCACAAGATAAAATCTCTCTGAGAAGGGCCTAACCAAACATTATAAAGGGTCTACAAGAACTGTAACATCTCATCTACCTCCCAATCATTACAAGCCCTAGAGAAAGTTGGCTCCTAACAAAGGAGGTCTCCATTCATGATTAAATATCAGCCACCAAGGCAAGTTTGTTAGAGCTTAAAGAAAACATCCTCGGAAAGAGGGATAATAGGTTGTCCTCCCCACACCACTTGTCCGACCAAAAGCCAATACTTTCTCATTACCCACTTTGAAGTTAAGTAGGTTGAGAAAGCAATCCCATTTTGTCCCGATGATCTTCCAAACGCTACAATCTAGAGAATGTTGGAATGTTGTCCCACATCGCCTAGACTTGCCTATTATATGCTAGTTATAAAGCTTTAGTACCCCTCTCCTTAACACCTAGATTTTAAGGAGTGATCGGGCTGGGCTTTTCAACTTGGTATCAGAGCTTGGTTGGGCTTTTGTTTGTGCCGCTTTAGTTCGGTTCTTTGTCCGCTTAGTAAGGATTGTTTGGTATGCTGCTTAGTTCAGCTACCGTATTATGGTCCAGGAGGGTGTGTTGGAATGTTGTCCCACATCGTCTAGACTTGCCCATTCTATGCTAGTTATAAGGTTCTAGTACCCCTCTCCTTAACACCTAGGTTTTAAGGAGTGATCGGGCTGAGCTTTTCAACTGAAAATTAGGTCCCATTCCCAACATCAATCCTCCATGAACCACCTCAAACTTAGAAGCCTAGCGACCACAGTTCATAGCATGTCTCGTTCCGTATGAACCTCCAAAACCACATACCATGAGGGTTGAGTTTAAAAGTCTCAAGTTCTTGAACCCCCAATCCTCAGAATCTCGAGGTATACATACTTTGTTCCAACTGACCAAACGGAATTTGTGCTTTTTAGAATTTCCTCTCCATAGGAACTCTTTCATAGTCCTTTCTAGCTTATTGGCAACAAAGACAGGGATTTAGAAACATCACATAATATACTGACAAATTCGATAACGTGTTATTAATCAATGTAAGCCTTCCCCTTCTAGAGAGATAAGAACCCTTCCACTTGGCAGTTTCAGTTGGAATCTCTCTATCACTGGGTCCCAAATCTTTTCGCTCTCCGGATTAGTGCCCAAGGGAAGTCCCAAATATGTAGAAGGAAGTCTACATACCTTACAATTAAGGATATTAGCCAGAGAGTCTACATCTATTACACCTCCCACTAGAATCAACTCACTCTTCCCCAAATTGATCTTAAGGCCCGAAATAGCTTCAAAAAAGAGTAAAATGCACAAGTCGAGGAGATCGTTCTATCAGTCTCATAGAAAATGATAATGTCATCAACAAAAAGCATATTTGAAACTAGTAAAGAACCTTCCTGTAAGCTTCAAAGAACTCCTAATCAAGTGATTCTACTAAAAAACCTGCTTAACAATTCCATGGCCAAAATAAAGAGAAAAGGGGAAAGAGGGTTGCCTTGTCTCAATCCCCTAGATCTCTTAAAAGAAACCTTCTAAGGAGCCATTAATGATGATGGAAAAGGAAGGAGTAGAAATGCACGATTTGATCCATGAAATCCATCTACTTCCAAACCC
Source organism: Datisca glomerata (assembly GCA_003255025.1). Classification (NCBI taxonomy): domain Eukaryota; kingdom Viridiplantae; phylum Streptophyta; class Magnoliopsida; order Cucurbitales; family Datiscaceae; genus Datisca; species Datisca glomerata. The sequence continues at coordinate 48,644 of QANY01013574.1, forward strand.
CATGAAATCCATCTACTTCCAAACCCCATCTTATCCATAGCATAAAGAAGAAAAGCCCAATTCACATGGTCATAGGCTTTTTCAATATCGAGTTTGCAAATAACCCCTGGATGACCCATTCTTTGTCTTGAGTCGATACATTCATTAGCCATCAGAACTACATCTAGAATGTGTTTTCCGGACCCAAAAGCATGTTATCATCCTAGATTAAACTTATGCACCACCTTCCTCAATCTGTAGACAAGAACCTTGGAAATGATCATATAAAGGTTGTTCACAAGACTGATGGGTCTATAAACCTGCATTAGTACCTTGATGAAACTATAACTCCCCCGTTCATTAAAACCAGCAAAAGTAACAATTCTTTTTCCCATTCTTCTGAAATTTAGAAATGATAAATATCTTACTTTTCCTGTTTTCTAGCAGCTCCATCAAAAGAAAGAAGTCATTACCCTGAATCTTCATCTATCTTTTTTTTTGCTCTCTTCACTAGTTTAATCAAGGCTTCAACAATCTTCAAAGTAATCCCCATATCAGCACTCAAACTGAAGCTTCTATCTCTTCAATGCTCTGAAACACAAACTGTAACACCAGCCAAGCTAACTTTTGCTAGTCTAAGGAACTTCCCGTCAATTCTAACTGAGGGTTTCTCACCAAAGGGGCCTGAACCACTGCCATTATTAACTCAAGATCAATATTTTTCACTAACAACATCCTCCGATAGTCCAATACATGTGAATTCAATCTTCCATGAGTCCTTAAATTCCTGAATCATCCCTCCTCACCTCTTGCCAATCTCCTTCATAATAATCAAAGCTCTCAGCCCTATAGTCACCTAACCTCCTGACCTCCCACCCCACCTCAATCCCTCCCTCCCTACTGCACCCTCCCCCCCTCTTTCGAGTCTTTCTAATATGTGTGGTTAGCCAATAATCCAGTGACACTCCCCTCAAATCCATCTAAGAGACTAGAACATTGGTAGTAAAGACTAAAGAGATCATTGAACCTTCAATTTGATGTCAGACTAAGCACTTATTGAGGGAAATCTTGAATTTCTAGTCAAACCGAGATCCTAGCATTAGCTGTAGAATATTCTGTAGTTAAGCATTAGCCGTAGAATACTCTGTAGTTAATGGATTATTTTTTCCTTTATTAGTTCTTCTGTAGTTAATTGGTTATTCTTTTCCTTTATTAGTGATGCAACAAATAATGTGCATGGGGAATAGTTTTTTTCCAGTCATTAAAAGTTGTATTGTTTTTATGCACAAGTAATTATAGTTTAGAAAAATCTGAGTTGCATTAAATTATCCTAGGAACTATAAGTACTTATTTGGGGTAGTTTGAAGGTCATCTAAATGTACTACTATAAAAGAAACTTAACCCCACCTACGGTGATCAGATTTTCCAGCAGAATAGTAATAGTATACCAGAAAATTTCCAGTTTCACAACAACTCAAGGCTTTTCCCAGATTTCCCTTAAAGAAATCTAGGCTCCAATGGTGCTTGAAGTACTACAGTCTCTGTCTTATAACAGATTGTGGACTGTACCACACTCACTTTACATCAATTAGTTCCTCTAGATCATAGGCCATTTAATTGTATAGCTGTAGAGATTAGTTTCCTTTTCTGTTCTACTGTATAGATTAGGTTGTACCATTATTCATTTAGATCAATAAAATATAAACCCTAAAGGGATTTCTTGACTTATGATAGAAGTTTTCACAATACAATAAAATAAGTTTCTTTGTGGTTTGACATTCTTGAGAACCCCTAGCTAGAAAACAACCGTGAATCGTCAAAATGAGATACACAGTGCTGAGAAAATTAAAATAACTATTCTATAGATAGCAAATTTGCCATAGAAAAAAACTAAATGGGAAATAATATATAGAAACGACCACAAAAGGAAACTAATAATAAAACTGCAGAGCTAAGGTCTCAAAATTCAGTTCCTCAACCATGAACGTTTTGCTGGACTTGACAAATGTATAAAAAAACAATTGATTCAGCGAACATTGAGATACAGAGGAGAGAACGACCTAAAATTAATAACAGCATAATTGACTTTATAAGCGATCTGTAAAAAATACAAGGTAGAAAATAGATAACTCACTTCTGCACTCGATTTAACAACGCCTGAAGCAGAAACCTAGAATGAGACTGCAACAGTATCATCGGTTTCACTATCTCTCTCCGAAACGGTGTGGATTCTCCTGTAAGCCTTCAAACGAATCCAAATGATACTATCTGTGTTTGCCTATGGCGCTTAAAAACGCACCATTCATCTATATACTCGTTTATTACCAAAACTGCGAACTTCAGAACTGGTAGTAGTGCGGTTTGGCAACGGACCTCCTAATCAGCTCAGATAATGTGGACTTGCAGGGACATATATCAGATGGCGTCAACCAGCCCTTACATAACCAACTCCAATTTATTTCTCCAACAGTCTTACTTGGATTTTGAGAAATTGTGCGAGGAAGCGCGTGACGGTTGTGGCTTATTGGAGGAACGGAATATAATGGTTAGACCAAGTAAAGAATTGACTTTTAGACCTCAAATTTATTCCTTTTGAAAACATTAGACCCCATATTATAGGATTTTTTTTAATATTATTTTAATAATAAATTATTAAAATAAGCTTCTTTTGAAAATATTTAGGAAAATTATGCAAATTTGTCATGTGAGTGAAGTCGCCTCTTCATACCAACGTGGATAGACTAGCCTACGTGGAGAGAACCCAAAAGTCAGGTGTTGAAAACACGAGTTTGAAGATACGAGGTCTGCCAGGCCTCGTTCATGACGTCTGACAGACCTCTTTTTTTATTTTCTTTTAGGCGCAGACCTCTTTATGTCAAGAGGTATGTGACTAGCAAGTCAGACCTCTTTTGTCAAAGAGGTCTGACGTGAAAAAGATTTGATGGGCGTGGCTCGGAACTTGCCTCTTAAATAGGCGAGTTCTTGTTCACTTCCTTTCTTTATTCTGACGGCGTCATTTTAGTTTAAACGACACCAACTGAGCTCGCCTTTTAAAGAGGCGAATTTATATCTCTATTTTACTTGTATCCATTTCTTCCTTCTTCATTTTTCTCTCATCCAACACTATCTCTTCCCTGAATGCTCTCCTCTTTCCCCAGCCATCCCCACATCTCAGTCGTCCTCCGATCGTCACCGGTCATCTGCCACCATCTCAAGCGCCTTGAAATCTTGCCTTCCTAGTTCATTTGGTATAAATTTTGTCTAAAACTCTTAGTGTTTAGCTTTTTTATTCAAATTTCTTTAAGTTCTTATTTGTTGTTAGTAAAAAAAAATTAAAAAATTTATGATGTTAGTAAAAGATACTACCTTAGATATAAACATTTCTAAAACTCCTAGTTTTTACCTTTTTTTAATTTCCTTTAAGTTTTTGTTTAAGTTATTATTTGATGTTAGTGAAATTTTTTGAAAACATTTATGATGTTAGTAAAACATACATATTTTATTAGTGATAAAGTGACTACTAAGGTTTGATTTTATAATATCTAAATAATTTTTGTTCAACAATAACAATATTGTTTATGCTATTTATATTTTTGTTTATGTAACTATTCAATTTGGAGCAAAAAATTTGTTGGCTAGTAAGTTGAAGAATGGATGATAGAAATATGTTAGCATGATTGTATATGGATAGTTAGATAGATTACGGCTCAAATGGGGTTGGTTATTATCGTAATTTGATTAGGGCAATTAATGTCTATGGTGGAATGAATTTTGGCCAATTACATGATATCATATGTGATGCATTGTCAATTGACCGTACATTTACAAACTTCGATATAACTTGTTATTCCCGTCTATTCTTGGTGTTGGATTGTGCAAGTACATTACTATACCAATACAAGATGATAGGAATGTTCGTAATATGTTTAATTGTATCTTACCATTCTCGTCACTTAACTTTGTTGAATTATATCTTGAGACAAAATCCATATCACACCCATACATATCAATGGATTTTAGAGATATTAGTCCTAACACACAACATTCGTTACATGACATGCCAACACATAACATTGGATAGTGCTCACATTCCTCATTCACGTGATGATTTTCCTAATCATAACCCATTAGACGATGATGTATCTAGTCCTAGATTCAATGATCAAGTATTTGAAATCTTTACCCATTGTCATGAAGAAGTTGAAATAAATGATGGTGTTGAGGATATTGCCATTGAGGAGGAATTGTTGGTGGAGCAAATGCATTCTTAACGTATGCGTGAAGTCCCATCACCAATGTTTACACAGTTAGACTGAGATGTCATGAATTCTATGTCAGATCAGATACACGTACCACGTAGTGGAATATGGAATGAATCGGATGAATTGTACAAAGGACTGTGTTTTGGGAATAAGGCAGACCTTCAATATGCTGTGAAATGATATTCAATCATTCGACATCAACAGTTTGTTGATTGTCAATCTTTGCCTCATCACTGGTTATGAAATGTAAAAAATGGGAATATGGTTGCAACTGGAGAATTTATGCATGTCTTCATAAAACGCATAATTTGTTTGAAATAACACAGTTTTCTGGTCCTCATTCATGCATATACCCTCGACTGTCACAGGATCACAGACAGTTAAACTCAAACTTTATTGCAATAGAATTGTAAAATGTGATTAAAAGAGATCCAACTATATGTGTTGCTTCATTGCATCGGATAGTGATGGGTAAATTTGGTTATAATGTGCATTATATGAAGATAAGGGAAACAAGACGAAAAACACTTGTGAAAGTGTTTGGTGATTGGGATGAATCATACCAATTTCTTCCAAAGTGGATGAACATTCTTGTCCAAACTAATCTAGGGACTAAAGTTCAATGGAACTTGGATGACATGGGTGTCCATGGCAACATGAGGTTTAGATTTGTATTTTAGGCACTCGAGGCTGCTATTGAGGGATTCAAACATTGCAGATCTATTATTCAAATTGATGGTACCTTCTTATATGGAAAATATAAAGGTAAGTTGTTGATCGCCACATCAATTGATTCTAATGGTCATTTATTCCCGCTTGCATTTGCAATAGTAAATGAGGAGAAACCCAAGTTTTCAGTTGTTCATCTTGATCCAATTAGATACGTGAAAAGGGCATATCCGAGTCCTCATGCATACATAATGAGATGGACTTGAAAGAACCAAGTGTGCGTATTCGATGTGGAATTTACAAGCAAGAAGGACATAATCGTTGAGCATGTCCATCCCATTAGAGTGAAGCCACCGAAAATCCAGAATCTTAGTCATTCATTAATATAGTAGATTTATTTTTCTTATTACGAACAATGTAATTTGATATTCAGTGACATGTAATATTAATGATGTATTTTGACATTCTATGCCATAGAATATTAATATGTGATTTTAATTTTATCTTTACATTTATAAATTGTCATTTTCTTTACATTTTCTTTACCAATGATCTATTTGTTATTTAAATTATTTCTGACATTTTCTTACATATGATTTGACAGCATGGAGCCTGGACCATTAGACGGGTCATTGTTATATATATAGGGTGATCATCAGTCATAATCTATTTGGGATCTGATGACTCTGAAGCTTTACGTTGTAGTTGTCGAGCAATTGTAGATCAATAGACTATGAGACTACATAGGCGCATCATTCCATATTTGTAACAGTCTGAATGAGTTGCTAGATTGGGATATATCTCGTTAGACTGGCATTTGATCACAACATTCATGGAGAGATGGCACCCTGAGACTCATACATTCCACCTTGTTCATGGTGAATGCATTATTACTTTCCAGGATGTAGCGATACAATTGGGACTCCTAGTTGACGGAATCTCTATATCAAGTCCCTTAATTGTAGACTAGGGTCAAGTATGTGAGAATTTGCTAGGTGTTAGACCTAATAATCGCCAACTATCTGGATCACGATTGAATTTATCATGGTTGGCATCACAATTTCCTCTTTTACATGATGATGCTGACGAACTTAGTGCGCAACGCTATGCACGAGCATATATTCTGCAACTCATTAGGGGTTTTCTATTTGCTAATAAGTCAAATAATTTAGTACACTTGATGTTTCAACCATTGTTGGATGACTTTGGCACTACTGGTCAATATAGTTGGGGTAATGCATTTCTCGCTTGGTTATATATAGAGCTATGTAGAGGCTGCCTTAAGGGTGCACATGAAATTCCTGGCCCATTGATATTATTACAAGTATAGGCATGGAACAGATTCTCTCATTTAGCATCGTGGAGGTTAAAATCAGGTTGTACATGTTGATTTCGACGAGGACGGTCTTCCATTACCTCCACCTCCGTTGGGTATATGTTATGTTGATGTTGATACTTTTTCCCTGTTTTCATTATTTCATATTACTTCTTATGTGTTAATAATGACTTATGATGTCTAATAGGTGGAAAGATTCATTTTATGTCATGGAGAGACCGACAATTATTTTAATGCAATACCGATTCATGTTAGATTGCCAGACCCCAAACATGGTAACATCGTATAACCATGATATATCTTAGATTGACATCATGTAATATTGGATTATTGTATAACTATTTTTAGCATTATTTTGATAAGTTATATGGAAATCTTACTCGAATATCATCTCCAGCCTTCCAGCTTATTGCATTAACAACCATGACATTTGGCAAACTGTCTCCCCATTGATTAGCTTTCACATTGTGGAATGGCATAAACCTAACCGCGTGATGCGATAATTCGACATAACTCAAATTGTGCCAGAACCATGTGATACTGGACCAAACTTGCATTCCATTTATTTAAAGGCTAGACGTGAACTTGATTGGTGCCTCGAACATTATCAATACATTGAGAAATGGAATGCACATAGAGATAACATCCCTGACCATGCAGTATCCCAAGAGGAAGATGATGGCTCTTACTTCAATTAGTATTGGAGTATCACACGTCAGTACATAAGCGACAAAGAGCCTTCCAAGAGTTCATGGTACTTATATAAATTTATCAATATTTATTTTATTTGCTTATACTTAAAAAGTATATTTGTTGTTGTTTAATGCAGAAGGACACCATACACCATATCAAGGACTTGACATTGTACAAACCAGATCAAGCAATTCCATGTATATGTGATGCTTGTGGGATAGTGATTCAAGCAACAACAAGTGTATGAGGTCTATCGCCCATCGAGTATGCCTGGTAGGACATAAAGTTCATCACAATGCCGTAGCCGAATTATAAATGATGAAGACAACATGCTTGAGTATGAGCCATTTACACCACTGGTCTTCAAAACATATGAAGATGAGTTTGTAACACAAGTTGTTACTACTTCTAAACATGCACATCAACCTCAAAGACATAGAAGACAACGGACATCACGAGGAAGATATGTCTGTATCACTGATGATATCCCAATTATACACAATGAAGAATGTGGATATGGCTCCTGAGCATTCATCACAAAAACCCAGTCAATTGTAAATGTATGCAAGATGTCCGAGAAGAACAAGAAGAGCACCATCTTATGGGACTTAATGATTAGTTTTTCATTATTTACTTTACATTTTATGTATGTCGTGTCTATGTATAACTTAATGACATCCTACCTGAACTCTTTTGTTAGGATTGTTAAGATGTTTGTTTCTTAGTTATTTAAAGTTGCTAAGATGTTGATGAATTTGTTTAAAAGATAGATAGTAAAATGGATTTGTTTTGACTATTGGAATATGTGTATGTGAGATTTGAATTACAGGTATTACGTAGGGGAAATTAAATTTTTGTTAGGGAAAATGAAGTGATGGAAGCAGAACTCGCCTCTTGTATAAGCAAGTTCCGTACATATCAAGGTGCTTGCCTCTTTAAGAGGCGAGTTTAGTGCACAATGACATCGCATGCTCTTGAAGAGGCGATTTTGACATTGCCAAAACTACATCATTCCTCTAAATTGCTTCAAAACACTCATTTTAATAAATACTTTTTAAAACCACATCAAGTCCATAACCCCCCCCCCCCCATATTATATTTACTTTAATTTTAGAATGGTGAATTTTATTCCCAAGTCTCTTTCTAAAGATAGTTAGTTTTTTTTTTACGAGAAAAGATTAATTGTCCCTTTTATTTAAAATTTATCTGTTGAACTTGATGTATGTTAGACCATAATCTAGTCAAAATATTTTTAGAAAAAATTATATTTTACCTCCTCAAACTATCACTAATCGAAATTTTAAACCCTACTTTAAAACATTACAGTTTAAACCCTAAATTTTGTGAAACTCATAAATTATACTCTAGATGTAATTTGTCTACTGCAAGTTAGTTTTTTAATAAGATGACGTCATTTTTTTCAATCTGGGATGACGTCGTTCTTGATCTCTCTTATCCCTAATAGATAAAATGACGTCGTCTCAGATAGGGAAAAATGGTATCGTTTTGTTAAAAAAATTACAGTGTAGTAGACGGAGTTATATACAGGGTTAAAATTGTAAATTTCAAGTAGTTTAGGGATTAAAAATAATGTTTTAAAGTTTATGGTTTAAGATGTCTATTAGCGATAGCATGAGTGAGTAACGCCTAATTTCCCCTATTTTTTAAAAATATAATCTAATAAGTGTTAATCTTAAAGTCAGAAAGTGTCTAGCTAAAAATTTTGTCAGACCACAATCTAACAAGGGATAACTTAGCATTTGCACTTGCAAAAAAAAAATCACCTTTAGTAAAAATCAGTCCAAGGGTCTGAAAATCATTTGCTCTTTTCTCGGTGGTCTATCCACCACAAATTCCCCTTATTTTGGATGTTTTGATGTGAAACACTCATTACCCCAAATTTTTGTAGGGGTAATGCGGTATTTCTAATAAAAACTAGGCGGTGGCATGTGCTTCGTACATGCGTGATCATTATAATGTCGTTATGCAGATACTTGGGCAATTTTAAGTCATAATTATAGATACACATAATGAGAGTTGAAACAATAACTACTACTAATTCTATATAGGTCATATAAAGAAAACTTATAAAAATACACATATTTTATCATATTTATATATTATGAGTGTTATTTATTTACATTGAGATGAACAATTTACAGAAACGTGGGTAAAGGACAACTAACTTTGTCTTACAAAAACTAAAAAAAAATTATCTTACAAAGCATTTCACTAAAGAGCATGAAAGAAGTAATGTCTTCTTATGTTTTGTTTGTAGGTTATGTGATGTCATCCCACCCAAAGTTGGATGTAGGCCACGGAGTGAGGGGGAGGATCCATAATGCTTTTGTACAGTTTTCAGAGACAGATTCTTCCCGCACATCGTTTGGACCTGTGAGCTTTGACTTCCATCTAATTGAAGAAATGTCTCTAGCTTTTGATTTCTATATTTGTTTCTGTTTCTTTGGTGGTTTTCTCATATTTATTTTCTGTACCTGTTGAGATCTCCTTGTAGTTGTCTCTTGATCTTTTTCACTCATACTTTTACTTATATGAGAAAACCACCAAAGAAATAAAAATAAATATGGAAACCAAAATCTCGAGACATTTCTCCAATTAGATGAAAGCCATAGCCCACAGATCCAAACAATGTGTGAAAAGAATCTGCCTCTAAAAATGAAGATCCATATTCACGATAGAAGAGGAGCTAACAACACATTCATGTTGAAAAGCTATAAAAAGATATAGAAATATTATATAAGAGGATGAAGTAATTTTTTTAGCGCGTTGATGTATATGAAAGTGAATTACATATTAAAAGAATCAGACATTAAAACTAAGTACCTCTGAAGAAACATCAAATGTAACTATTGACAAGAGTGGTAACATATTGTGCTTAAAAAAGTTAGTGACATAAAAGAAACTTAATAGGCAAATTGGAAACGATACAGGGTTACATGCTTTTTAACATAAATTCAGATAAATACTTGTACTAAAAAATAAAAGTAAACATGTTCCAGTTGTTCTCTGGCATGACTACAAGTACATGATAATAGCACATAGATATACATCTGCATCAACTATTAATAATATCTTCAACTTAAAATAACATTTACACCTAATAGATACTTCACGTATATACGCAACCAGTCTTGATAAATTATTAGAGGGACTCTATAATAAGACCATTGATTGAAATAAATTATTAACAAACAAAACGGTCAAACAATGAGCAGACAAGTATGAAGCATGACGAAAGACAGAATTCAACCTCTGATAGTGAGAAGAGTGATGAAGCAAAATAAAAATCTGAGTCCTTTAGAGGATGATTCTAGTCATGAATAAATTTCCAAATATATAATTTGAAGATATCAGCACTTTTACAACTTGCAAGTCGTTCCTCTCATTGCAGAATCTGATGAAAGATCTCATTTCAGATAATATAGAAACATAAGATGAATTAGAAAAGAAGGCATGTTACTGCATTACACTTATTCTTGATGAATTTGAACCATACTAAGAAAGATCTTGCTACTGCATTACACTTAGATATGTAGCCTTATCAAAAAATTAAGTTGAAAAACATTTACAAATAATTCTTCTTGAATCGGATGGTTATAAAGAATAAAATCGAATGGTTATGAAGAATAAAATCGATGTTCTTGATGAATTCAAACTTAAAACTTCGTTATGTAACTTGTAGCAAAACAATTAATGATCAAACATTGTTGAACAAATACCAATATGAAGGTAACTAATAGTTGAACTATGCTCTCTCCAATTAATATTAACAATGTTACCTAAATACAATGAGGTCTAGATTTCCTTATTAAATACAAGTACTCTCTCAGATTTTCATGATCTCTTATTTCCATACATTTTCAATCTATATTCTGAATTTTTTTTTTCATTTTCATAGTCTGTACGGTAAAAAAATTTGAATATACCAATTTAATCTCTAAAATTTATCCGTAACTGAAAACCGTTTCTATTTAAGACAATAACTTATGGTTAAATTTGAAAAAGAGCTACCAACGATAAGCAAATATGTAAAGCAAATTTTCCTGCAGTAAGAAAAATAGAAAAAATAATGAAGATAATTTACTTTACAATTATTCATGAACATATTGATTTAATCGACAACGAATACAAAAGTGTTAGGAGTCTAAAGTTGCGCAGAGTTGAAGAACAAGGCCATTGTTTATCAAATTTGCTCCTTATCTCATTTGTAATAAGTTTATCAAAATAGTTCAAAGAGCACAACCATCTTGCATATAAACTATTTTTTCCGGTCTTTAAGATACTAACAAACAAGTGAACATAGACTTTACTATCACAGAACACACATATATATATCGATCAAATAAGATAAGCTAATCATCATTACCTCTGACAGTCAACTGCAGCTGCACATGCCTCAATATAGTATCAATTCTATTTCAATGATTGTTTCGATTTTCTGAAAAAATGAAACATTTCGGATATTTTCAATGTTTCGGTGAGCCGTTTTGAAAAAAAAGTCGGTCATCTAAAATAATGTTATAAAATTTATTACATATAATATAACTAAGAAAAAAATTGAATCAATAGATTATATCATATAAATAATACGTGTAATTATCATTAAAATTCAACAAAACATCATATTAATGATAATAAAATTCAACAAAAACATCATATTAAATAGCATTATCATCATGAAACACATAAATGTTCAACATCACAACTAATTTGCTTGAGTTTCATCATCACCATCCTCATTATTGGCATCACAAGCTTGAGTTTCATCATTATCATTCTCATTATTCGCATCACAAGCTTGAGTTTCATCATCATCATCCTCATTATTCACATCACAAGCTTGAGTTTCATCATCCTCATTTGTTTTGCCTTCCTCACTCTCGATTATTGCGTCAAGTTCAGCTTCTAGATTGACATCTGCTTCATCAGGATTTGGTTGCTCGACAATTTTCCATCCACTGATTTCTTCAGGAGACAATAGCATTGGTTCTTCACTTACCCACTTACCCACTCATCCAATATATCTATATTCTCCAAACTTATAGGGTCAGAAGAATTCCCACTCTTTTTTTTCCTATGTCTGTGGTTAAATAAAATAATATAGTTATGATAATCGATATAAAATATGACAATCGAATTAATTTTTTAGATTGAATACTTTACATTTCTCGGATCTTCAAATTATAATGCACAAAAACAAGATTGTTTAATCTTTGAAATTCCAATCTATTTCTTTTTTTGAGTGGATGTGCTAAAAAATACTCAAATTTTTTTCACATCCACTTGAACTACAACATTGGCTGAGGATATGAATTGCTAATCTTTGTAATTCAGGAGTATCTCCACCAACTGATCCCACCATACCTCTGAAAAAGAAAATGAATTACTAAAAAATACATGTTGAGAATCAATTCAATTAAAACAACATAATTTAATAGGAGAAAAATTAACCAGATGCTAATTTTGTTCGGTTTCTTATAGGAAAGTGTTATCCAAATCTCCCAATATTATTTTGGTAAACAGTGAGTTGTCTAAGAATCATATCTTGAATATCAGGATCACGTTCTAATCGCTCAACAGTGTCATTCGTGCCATTATTTACTTCTCGATGCTTTGAGAATGATGGATCAAAATAACAACTTTGATTCAGCAAGTGTGCAGCAGCATTTAAAGGGCTTGACATTTGTGACTCCCATCGGCGATCAATAATCTTCCAATATGACATATAATCTTTCTTCTTTTTAAGACTCTTTTTTATGGCTTCTTTAGCCTGATCAATTGCCTGAAATAGAAAACTCATGGCGTGTTTCTCTTCATCGTCAGCCATGCGAAGAACAACAACTAATTTGTGCCCACAACAACATCAAGGATTTCACATCCATTTGGTACTATACCATGATTTGATCCAAACATCACTTACAAATATTCGCTTAAGCTACACTGAAAAATTAAAAAGACATTGCAAAATGATGAAGTTTGTGGCAAACCTTGTTATACCTGGACGTATTAAATCTCTATCATTAGTGAACTTCGTTCTCATCAAGTTGAGTATCCACGAATGATTATATATGTATTTTATGATCTTCTTTGCATCCGCTATTACTCGTGCATTTACAGGAAATTGATTAGGCTTGGCCATATCTTTCAGCATTAAATCAATTGTGTGTGCTGCGCAAGACGTGGAATTTTTTTTATATTTATTCACTATTTTTCTTGTCCCTGCTTTGCAACTAGCTTCATTATCAGTAATAAATTGCACAGCATTATCTGTCCCTACATATGCAACAACCTCATTAAAAAGCTTAAACAATGCATCCACGTTCTTACATATTCCACTAGCATTAATAGATTTCAAGAGGATCACTCCACTTTTGCAACACACAAGAAAATTGATCAAAGTCCTACTTGTTCCATCACTCCATCCATCAGTCATAATAGTGCATCCATAAGTACTCAATTGTTGCCTAAAATAATCCATCAAAAGATTCACTTCATCAATTAGGTTTTTCAAAAATCGTCCTCTAAGATCATGATAAGAAAGGTAACTTGTAACCTGACCACATTGAAACTATTGCATCACCCATTGGTTGAAAAAATTTAGATTTAGCTACATTAAAAATGTTTGCATCAAACCACCACCGTGCAATTTCCATGTCAACTATACTCTTTATTTTTTTGTAGTCAATGCTGACTTGATGGTAGGTTGTGATCCAACAAACGTTCTTAGTTGAAAAAATTTGTTAACGGACTTTTTGGAGGTAATTTTCGCTTATTTTGGCCACCACCACTACTCAAAGATTCATTCAATTTCTCATTTTCCTTTAGATTGATTTCTTATTCATGATATTCAGGCTCCTCATCATTCATTTCCTCATCAATATCAAATGGGTGTACTATGTCATCATCTATTTGTTTTTTCCTTTCCCTATCTTTTTTTATTGTAAAATTAATCTTTCCATTTGCCATCTGACATCCGGAGAGACCTTCACACACTTCGTCACATCCCCAGAAATCCAAGCCAAATGTTGTTTAAGTCTTATTATACCGTCTCCTTGAATAACTTTATCACAAAACATACATTTAACTGCATTTCGATTGCCATCAATTACAATCGCATAAGCCCAAGCCTGATCATCTGATCGAGCTGCACTAGATATTTTAGAAAATGCAGTGTTTGAATTACTCTTTCCTCCTCCAGCTCCACCTCCACTCATTTCTAAGCAAAATACTACATTTAATTTAATACTTTAGAATAAATCTAATAGTCAACATAAATAAGCAGAAAGACAAATTACAATTGAAGAATTATCTAAGGGTCATCAACGGATTTCTTATATTGCATCACTGAAACTTAAAAGAGACTATAAACCTACATGTGTTTCACGATGAGCAATTAAGTCTTTAATGGGGCCTGAAGCAAGAACTTCATGTTGACCTGAACATCAAGCAAATCTACATCATGTATATAATTGAAACAGTAAAAAGTATTAGAAGAAATAACCCACCCCAATGATGTTGTAAAGACCCACCTCAAGCCAATATCAATATCACCACTTTGAGATGCTTAAGAATATTATCATCAATGATCTCTCTATAATATGACAATAACCACCGCGGACTACTACTCGGGCAATCACAACTAATTTACACCAAAATTGCTAACCACCTGAACTATCACCAGCTTAAGTTTCAGAGTTTGATGTTACTCTCCATCTTCTTACCTTGATAGTTCTCTTTCTATATCCTTCTTGTCCCTAATTTCGGCCGAATCGCAATGAAATTGTCAACTATGTGGCACAAATACCCCATCCCCTCAACCCCCCAACGTCAAGGTACACGACCCAGCACCTGAACTCATGTGGGTGTTGATGTATTCACAAGCTCAGCAATTCTGATGGCTCTTCAGGCACCTCCATGATAGGAACCTACAAGAATCAAGCATGTACAAGTGTCTAATTTGGGTGAAAAGCATAGAATAAAGACAAAAATGAAATGATTAGGATTATCCCTACCCTCTACCCCATCGAAAACAGCCACAAAATTTGAACCGCGCGATTGGATTTGGAGGCTTCGTTGACAACCACGAATTCTGCACCGACGCTCTTACGGTATTCACAAGACGGCACCCTCATTCGGAAAACCCTCCAGCCGGCGTTGCCAAGTCTTCCCCACCTAGAAGCTTCGAAAGTTTCTCCAATGGCAGCTTACCCTCTAACAGAGAAGCTTCGAGTGTCTCTCTCTTAATCCCGAAGAACCCTCAAGCCAATCTCAGTTCTCTCTTCCTACCAATATCACTTATTTCTTCCCAAAAGAAGCTTGGAGAGCCTTTCTCCATGACCGAAGCTTCGTGAGGCTTTCTCAATCCCCCCTCTCTCTTTGGCACACGATTACCTTACAAAAGAAACCGACGGCTGAAATCAATAACCCAAAGGAGATGGACGGATGAGATACGATCTCACCACTAAACGGACGATCGAGATTCATTCTAACCAACCCCAAAAATATGAAACATTGACGGCTAAAATCATAGAGATCCAACGGTCCAGGCTCCATCAACACTTAACTGCGCCAAAATGACTTGACATACCCCTCTTTCCAACTAGATTTACAAGCCAACTCCAAGCACACCCACCGAGTAAATAAGCCCAGATTATAGGAACAAGCCGAACATTTCATCCCAAGCAAGCAGCTATAAACCCACTCTTTTATAAGAAGTAAGATTATAAAAGTAAGATAAGATATTTGAAAGTTGATGTACTTTTAAGTGTACTAGGTAACCAGGCACCTCTTAAAAAAATCAGGCACGTACTATATATAATTTATAGAACCCTAAATAAATCGAACTAGTTACAGTTAATCTAACCGGACTAACCATTTCGACTTAGTTCGATTCTTATATCTTCACTAATTTGGTTCGGTTTAGTTTAGTACCGTAGATAACCAATGAATTCGATTTAATTACAATGATAGCTTACTTACAAGCCAAACCGAACAACACTCCCCTACTTTCTTTGTACCCCATGTTTCTCACTACACTCCATTTTTTCTACTCTTATATCTCCCTCTTTCTTTTCTTCCTCATTCTCTCGACTTCGACCCGACAAAATTAGGCATATCTTACCAATAGCATACCTGAAACGAACATGACCCGCCCAAATTAGTCCCGATCTAAAATTTGACACAAACCGCTTGAACCGACTTGACCTGAACTGGACCAGTCAAGTCAAACTTAACTGAACGGATTGATCTGAACTGAACTTGTCTGAACCGTTTTGACCATAATTTTCTTCACCGTTTATTTTTTAGATCCAAAAATACCTTTCTGACCCGGAATCCAACTCATATCACCTTTTTATTTTAAGGTATATTTATAATTATACTAAAATGTAATTGTGATTAAAATAAATTATTGTGGTGAGTTCTTGGATTTCAGGTTATTCGTTGATTGTCAGTTCTTTTCTACCGGTCCAGGTAAGTGAACCTACATCGCGATGAAACCCCATGTGATAATATGTAATTATTATTAATATTCTAAGTTGCCTGATGTGTGTTAGCGTTATATTATTATTTTGTGACTTATTGTACCTATTTTACATGTACTCTTATATTAAGAACACAATTGTTCATTTTATTTTTTGATTTTTATATTAACATTTATCTTAAGTTGTGTATTTTTTTACAGACATGTTTATATAATTGTTACACACGTTTTTGTTGTGGGTATGAGTGAATTTATGTTAAGATGCAATGTTAAGTTAAGCATGTTTAATTATGTTACGCATACTAGTATACATTGTATGGTCATGTATGAGTTGTATGTTATTTACTATCATGCATTAGATTATACGAATCATAAAGCTAAATTAAGTCAAATGGTAGTTAAAGCAAGATGTGGACTTAAGCACGTCCCTTAATTAACAAGAGATAAGATTATTCACATTACGATCAGTTATACAAATCATGTGTCATATGTTCATTTTTTTGTCAAACATTGAGTGTCATATGTAAATGTTTTTCATCACACGTTGGGTGCCATCTGTACATGTCTTTTGTTGCTCAATGTGTGCCATCTATATTTTTCAATCACCCAATGAGTGTCGTTTGTTTTCTTCACTCAATTCATCATGTTATGTTTCAACTCATGTGTGAACAGTTCTTGTTAAGTTGTTTATTAAGAAAATGTCGAGACAATACATGATTAAGCATGGTATATGATTTTAATTCCTAATTTCTTAATTTGAACAACTTTGATGAATCAAACATCCTAGCATAGTGCAACTTAAAAACATGAAATATAGACTACACAAAAAGAGAGGATAGAAACCAAAACTTCTACCCTTTATATATCTAAGGCTAATGTTCTCTCATGGCCTTCACCTCCCACCCAAGATCCAGAGCGTTGGAGAGACTATTTTCTATTTTCTGCTGAAGCAATTCATAAAAACACAGGCGGAAACAATTGAAATGATTAGAAGGGTATATTTGCCAGAAAATTCAAAGTTCCTATCGCGATACATGACTACATAACAAAGGGTTTCATTGCAAATACTAATTTGGCTCATTATTGCGGAGATAATGATCTACTTATTCACATTCACCGTGCTATGCATGCACTTATTGATAGACCTGGAATGTGATTCTCTTTAAGAACAAAAGTTAAGTAAGATAACACTGTCATGCGTTGTAGCGTATATAATTCCACTTTAGATGATAAATGAATATGTAAAGAAAAAACTCTATATTGCAAATGTGTATTAGCGTTCTCACAACCATGTTATAACAGTCACGTCTAATAGTAGTGAGCGCAATCTTATCAATGACCACACACTAATGATTTGAAGGGAAGAAGCAAACAGAGAAAAGGAACCATAATTACCTTTCTTTTTTATAACGAGTATAACTAAGTTATCTCCAACACTTTTGATCTAAATTCTATAAAATTCAAGAGAAGATCAATCCAAATAGAGCATTTTTAAAAGTCGACCAAAAAGCTGTTAGTACAGAGCAAACTCCACTACCAACTAACATAACGATCTAAGGAACTGTTACTCTGCCTTGGATTTATATCACAGGGCTGACAAATCAGAATCGAAGATCTTGTGTGCGACAATCGACGAATATGTCATCTTCATGCTATAGCGAAACAAGTTCAGTCTGTCTTCTTCTTACCAACATCAACAAGACATTGATTCAAACGCTGGCCAAATACCCTTGTGGAGAATGACTCAGTGACATGCTGCCGAGCCTCCCTTCCCATTCTTGCAGCCATCTCAGGATTTTGAATGAGTTTAGCCATAGCCAAAGAGAACTCTCGCGGATCAGGATCGCAAAGAAACCCTGTCACCCCATTTTTAATCGTCTCAACAGGGCCACCACTGTTGCATGCAATAACAGGCTTATGAGCTGCCATTGCCTCCAAAGGAACAATCCCGAAGTGTTCATCCTGTATTTGTTTAATATTTCTTAAGATAAAAAAAAAGACTAATATTCTTCTCAAAGATCGAGGAAAGGACGGATGTATAATATTCATACCTTTGGTGTATAAAGGACACAAAGAGATTGGGAGAGAAGTTCATTTCTTTCGGTTGTTGAGCAAGATGTGATGAAGGTAACTCTATCAGACACTCCTTCCCTTTCTGCTAAACTCTTGAGCTCCTCCAGGTACTCAACATTCTCCCTCAATCGTTTATCAAAGCCACCTGAAACGATTGTTATAATTAAATTTCTTTCTTTGTCAGTAACGCTTATTATAAATGCTCCAATGAAATTTGTATCGCAATAATGCTCTTCCGTAGTAAGTAATCTTCAACTAATGCGAGCCTGCCAGGACCAGTTTTTTGGCCATATAATACTTAGCTTCAGAAATCTATCTACTTTTGTGTAGAAACTACAATTTGTTTTGTTCCCATAGCCTCAGCAGATGCATAATTATTACACTTGATAGCGAGATAGAAGTAAATTGTATCCAACCTACCTCATTTAATGTAAAATTCGTTCACTTGGAAAATTGGAGCAGGGGAAAAGTTCTTTTGGATTTCATTTTATGAAAAACAATGCACCGTGATTCATAGACAACTTTACATTCTCAACCAGACTTCGAAAAATGAATCTATATGTGCTCTTAGTCAGATTTCTTGTTGCACGAACATACACTAAAAACATTTTGTCAAAACATATAGAAAAAGGAAAATCTTCAATATCATTGTTTGAGCCAAACAAGTAAAAACTTATAGTCTGTAAACTACCATCTTATTATATTAATTGACAAAGAACAACCCTCATCCATCCCTCAAGGACCAATTACTTCGAAGTCCTAAAAGTTCCCTGTCAAGTATGGGACTAATTCTCAGTAACTGCAATACACCAATTTTAAAACTTCACCATATTGGAGTCTAATACAAGAAATCCAGAACTTCCAATATTTCGTTCTACTACTAACAATTCACATCAGGTCATGGGCTAGTCTCTTTACTTTTCTGTCTTGGTCTATCAGAAATAGAAGATTCTACTTGCCACCTAAATTGAAATTCATAGCAAGAAATTGTAGGACTAGATACTAGTAAATGGTTAACCACTAATTACAAGACCTCATGAAAGAAAAAGTGCCTTTCCTGGAGAGTTTGTAATTTAATGTTACCTAGAAAGTGGACCTTTGTGGTACGGGAACAGGAATGGAAATGTAATATGTTACTTGTCCCGGAACATGGTAAAGTGGGGGTCGCTTCTTTAAGTATCTTAGGTGGTAAATATACCCATAACACGATATTATTTTTCGTATAATGTACTTTATCAATTAGAAGTGGTTCACGCTTGTCCTTATTGATAATTATGTGAAAAAAATCATAGCAAAAATTCCAAATCTTTTGGTAAGAAAGAAAATAGGTGAAGTTGTAATGTTTTCATCTTTTTATTTACTAGTTGTTGCTTATTATGCTTGCGTCGTCAAAATCACTGTTCCAAATCGCTAGTGGTTCATGTTTCAGATTGTGTTATCCAAATAAAAAAAATCACTACTACATAGTGTTTTTGGTAAAGATGGAGAGAGAGAGAGAGACGACTTGCCTGCAATGATCAAGGAAGTATCAGCTAAATTAAAACCTTGAAGAACATTTCTTTCAAGGGAATGAAGCATAGCGAAGGCTGAAATAGCTAAGTCTATGTTCTTCTTCCTTTCAAAGCGGTTGATGGAGAGAAAATTCAACCTATGGAGAAATGTGTACACAAGGATTAGAGACTCTACAACAGTACAACAGAAGATGTTCGAAAAGATTATACACGACACTTGAAAGCGTCTATCACAAAAAGGAAAAAGTGATATACAAACATGTTTGTTACTTAGTGGAATGGGGTTCATCAAATTGATCCACATTGACAGCAGGGTAAAGAACAGCAGGTTGAATTCCTCGAGCATGAAGATTCTTGAATGTGCTAGAAAAAGTAGATGCAGTAAATTTACTATTAACAAGTATCAAATCCGCCATTCCTGCCATTTGCAGAAGAAATTTAGTACAATGATGATTTATAATAACATATAGAAAGAGCAATCGCTCACCAGTCTAGGCACACTCAATCGTGATGTTGATGTTTCACATTGACATGAAACAGAATGGCAAAAATAAAGTAGCCATACCGGTGGTCAGTTCTTCTAAAAGGTCTATTGGTTTTCTATATATCCTCCTTAAAATTGTTGAATGCTGGGCAAGTAACATATCCGGAAAATGGCAGTAAAATACAACCTGAATGATAAAATAATATCATTAAACAGCTCTATTCAAAAGGTTAAATGAAAAAACAAACAACTAGAGTCTAGACAACTATATATACATGTATACATACCTTAGTTTGCTTTTTAAGTCTAAAAAATGGAACAACGACAGAAACTTGATCTGCTAGTATCACATCAAATGACGGCCACGTAAGCAGCAAGCAGAGAGCGACAAAGAGGCACCTCAGGTAAGCACAGACAGCATGGAGACGGTAAAAAATGTGCCGAGGTAGGAAATCACCATAAACAGTAACAGAGAAGTTACCTGGAAAAGAGATTGCATGTGATGCGATACTACTCAGGAATTCAAGCACCAAGAAAAAGGGAAAATGACGCAGAAGGGATTGCAGATTCATAAAACAAGTTTTGCTTGAGTTGCTCATCCATATAATAGGTGAAACCCCAGTTTACGATGTTCCCAAAGAAGAAAGAAAGAAAATTACTGTATAGCAAAAAGGAGAAAAACTCCCTTGTCCACTTCTTGAATATTCATTTTAAACAAATGCCATCATATGAAAATAGGCTTGAATAGGACATTATTTGTAAATGGCTGCTGCTGTGCAGTCTGATGATTCACGACAACGCGATGGATAGCCAACACATAAAAGTAAAATAATGAATGTGGTTGTGGTTGGCTATTCATCATAATTAACTTACACGTAAAAATTTCTACTTGTAACTGAAGACTATTCTATGTTAAAAGTCTGGGTGTACTTCTCTATCAATAAAATTCTATAGAAAGGCATATTGCCTCATACAATATTATCTTAAAACGTAAATATGAATGATCTCATATGACTTAGGTTGAAGACCATACAATGTAATTTCAATAAATTTAAAGGATTGTGGATTTTGACAAGCTTATCAGTTTTTCCTTCCACCCAATGGAAAAGATCTTACTAAAGCAAGTCATTGATAAACAAAGGAAGAAAAGAGGCAAACCAGATAGAGTCTCCTCGAAACATCGATTTTTATCATGATGTGAGGTATAAATATGAACTTTGTGCCCATGGGATGCAAGTTCAACAGCCGCGTCTACAATCAACCTTTCAGCTCCACCTAGCAAGGTGCATGCAGAATACTGTTAAGGATGAGCCACAACAAATATTTAGGACATCTAGTAAAGGCCAAAACAATTCCATAAATTAATATAAGTCCAATAACAATAGAAACACAAAACGCATGGCAAATTTTGCAATGAATGAAAGAAATTCTTTCATCCGCAGTAAGTGAAAGCTTCATGTAATAGTTGATGTGTTTCAAGGACAACTAGAAAACATGGATTCTGGATCCCCACACCAGTACTTGGCAATACTATAATCTTCTATATATATATGCGTGTGTGTGTTGCGCGCGCTTGCTTCACATTAAAAGATAATTGGGTCTTCGTGTGGGTATAATTGTTTGTCTCCAATAAATCTGTTCCTAGCCATCTGCAAAGAAAGCAAGGATCGACATACTAAAATACTGTATTTTCTTCGCATCTACATCATCCTAAGCAACCAGACACATAATAGGGAAATTTTGATTCAAATTACTGGACGCCACATAATTTGGGGAAGCCAAAATAATATGTACAAATGCTTAATTCTAATTTTCGTTTGATTCCCCAACTTTGTCGGCAACCAGACATTAAACTGAGAAAAAGGTGACAGCCAATGACTGTATTATATTCAATATTTCGATTGATTTTGCGAACAAATTAAGAAATGCACGAATTCGCATATAAACTACTGGAAACAAAAGATTGCTAAACAAGAAATTAGAAAAATATAATGAATTAATTACCTATACCAAGATCAGGGTGAACTATAGCAATATTCATTTTTGACTTTCCTTTTCCTTCCATCTTCACGCTGCGTCCTCAGCTTGATCACGACTCACGAGCAATGGTTATTTTCTCCTCGAGTGAGAGAGATGGGGCCTGTTTGGAAAGCACATTTTTAAAAGAGTTAAATCCAATTCAATCCCTAAAGTTTGACCAGTTACCAATTGTTCCCTAAACTTTTTCTTTAGCATACAATATGCTTAATGTATATACATTAAACTAACAGAAAATTATATAATCTAGGAAAAATTATATTTTTATACCCCAAACTATCAATATTAAACACTTAAAATCCTGAACTATAAAATATTATAATTTATACCCTAAACTATCTAAAACTCACAATAAAAATCTTAAAATTAATCAAAACAACGTCGTCTCAGCTCACTTAACAACGTCGTTTCAGTACACTTAACACGACGTCGTTTCAGTATGTGGATAGCCTATACCAATACCCAAACAATTCCCCCTCCGTAAACCCAATACCCAAAATCGCCCTAGCCTGACCACACAAGGCTTTCACCTTCCACACATGTGGCTACCTTCCACGCATCGAACAAAATCGCCCTAGCCTGATCGCACAAGGCTTTCACCTTCCACGCATAGAACAAAATCGCCCTAGCCTGATCGCGGAAGGCTTTCACCTCTGCCTCCGGCAATGGCTTGCACTCCATCAGATGCTCGATCTGACGGTCTAGATCCGCGTGAAACGGCATCGCTGTAGCAACCTGCTTAGATCCACAATCACAGGCCCAAAATCGTACGAAAACTCAACAACCATGAACCATCTCCCCGTCTTCAAGGAGCTACAGATTTCGTTTTCATTTAGCTCAATCGGATTCAAAAGTCATCGTAATCCATTTGCAAGACGAATTCACTTCGTATATCGGCTGGGTTTCAAACCCCGCACCATTTCTCTCTTTCTCTCTTAAAGAGTTCTCTCTCCGGAAAAAATTTGGGAAAATTAAATTAAAAACTGAATTATGTGAGTGGTGAAATGACTATGGAAACGAGAAGAAGAGGGAAGTTGGGGTCCGGTTTCTCTTTCAATAGGCAGAGAAAACAGACTGATTCGAATCTAAAAACCCTTAATCAGAAAACCGTTAATCGAATTCAATCACACGAAAACCAGGCACAGGCAGAGAAAGAGAAATCAC
This sequence comes from Datisca glomerata, assembly GCA_003255025.1. Taxonomy (NCBI): domain Eukaryota; kingdom Viridiplantae; phylum Streptophyta; class Magnoliopsida; order Cucurbitales; family Datiscaceae; genus Datisca; species Datisca glomerata. The sequence continues at coordinate 72,354 of QANY01013574.1, forward strand.
ACGAAAACCCTTAATCGGTAAAAAAATGGCAGAGAAAGCGAAATCACAGAAGAAATCACATAGAAACATGAAAATTTACCTCAAGAAATCAAATAGAAATTTACCTCAAGAATGGGCGTAGAAGAAGGTTTCTTCGAAGAAGGAGATGGCGGAGGTAGGAGGTTCTTCGGTCAACAGGGGCTGTTTGGGTATTGGGTTTAAGTGGCTCAAAACGACGTCGTTTCCGCAGACTAAAATAACCTCATTTTAATTATTAAATGATTTAAAGCGATGTCATTTTGATTAATTTAATGTAAAGTTGACAGATGTAGAATAAAGATTTTTATTGTGAGTTTTAAATATTTTAAAGTTTTAGTTTAAGGTTTAAAATGTTTAATGATGATATTTTTAGACATAGAAGTTTAATTTTCTCTATTTTCTATTTTATTTAATAACATATTAAAAAAATTTGAGATGGCCATGAATCTGCTGGCGTGGGATACCTTGCATGTGGTTTTCTCACATGTGAGGTTGGATTTGATCGGATTTGGGACACCTCCGAAGAAGGAAAAGCCTGGAGATCTGGGCGAACAGGGACGATAAGGACTGCATGTGTTGGTTGAAGGCCAGGGTCTGCAGGAGGCAAGGAAAAGCTCATTCAATTGCTCCCGCTTCAGTTTCTCCCTCTCAGCCTTGTAAATTTTCATGGGAACTTCCTTCTCGCTCTCTCTACCAGAACAATCCCTGTATAAACGGCCTTTGGTTCAACTTCAGACGGACATCTAGTCCGAAATTGAGTTTCATTTTGAATTAAATAAAATATAAAAAATGCATTTACGTTAATTTTTAACACCCGTTAGTTATTAGCTGTCTAAATAGCCGGTGTATATACATTAAGTGCATTTTACGCTAAATAAAAAAAGTTTAAACGTATGAATTGTTAACGGGTTAAACTTTAAAGGTATGAATTGGATTTAATATTTTTAAAAAAAGAAATTTTGAGGATGATCCCTTTGAGAGGGTTTTTAACAAAATAAAAACACATGTCATAATCTTAACTAAGTATGACTTTTTTGCATAGTGAAGAGTCAATTGTGTCATTTTTATTTTAAGAATCATGGATCTCATAATTTCTCGCTTACTTCTCTTTCTTTTTTATTTTGTTTTCCCTCTAATTTGGGGTTCTCTTCTACGTATTCTCAATTTTTTCCAGCTTCTTCACATGGACCCTCTTTCTCTCTCTCTTTTTTTTTCTATTTTATCACTCATTTACTCAATCTCTCACTCGTTTCCTTCATTGATGTAAACTCTCACTCATATCTTCCACTAACACAAACCCTAAAATTATTGAGTTTACCATAAATAATGGTAAGGTGGTTCTAAAAAGAAGGTGGTGGACTCCAAATAATATATTTTTCATTTGAGTTAGAAAATTACAATATGTATATAAAAAAATCAAACTTTTGTATTAATGAGTTATATGGATTGATATAATGAGTTTGGTTACACAATGTTATACTATATTTTAGATACTGCTAGACTAGATTGCTAGACTATAGTTTAGTATATGACTAGACTGCTAGACTAGATCGCTAGACTACACAGTATAGGATATGGCTAGACTACTAGATCACTATAGTAATATGTGTGAAATTTTTCAATTGTGTGAAATTTATATGTAAATTAATCTTACCCGCACACATTTAAGCTGTCAAGTGTAGCAACATCAATATACTAATTGATTTCTTCATTGATAGACTGCTAGACTACTAGACTGATACACTGTTACACTATTAGACTACTAGACTTCTAGTTATTGATAAGCTTGTTATCGTCATAATTATATTGAATTTAAATAATTCAATTGTCAGATATTTCAGATTTGTCAGAAATGCGAATAATTTTGATGTTTGGAAGAGAATGGGTAAGTAAATATGAATGCTTTAAGTATGTGACTACAACTCCAGCGAAGCCGATATATGCTAAGTCTATTTATCCAGTTGGTAGTCGATAAGATTGGCTAGCATCAGATGATGTTAGATGTGTTACACTGTTGCCACCAAATAATAGACGGCCATATGGAAGACGTAGGAAGAAAAGAATACATCCGGTTGGACAAGCACGTAAACGAAAGATGTGTGGTAGATGTGGTGGGGTAGGCCATGATAGGCGGACTTGTAAAGAGTCAATCCATTTCTCACCAAGACAACCCGTGGCTTGATGGTGATGATTTTTTTATTAATTGATCAAAGCATTTTTTGTGTGAATGTTTCATGGTAGGATCTCATTGGTGTTGATATGCTTTGTTAATAGTTGTAAAGATGTTAATGAAAGATGAAGTTTCTAATAGATCAAAGCATTTTTTGTGTGTATACATGCTTTGTAAATATGTTGATAATGATAATTATGTGACTCAATTATTCTAATTTATGTAACAATTAATAATTTTTTTCATGTGCCAGGTCGTTAGACCATGGTCTAGCAATTTTATGGTGAAATTAACACTTGCTAGTCTGCTAGACCATGGTCTAACTATCTGACATATGAAAAAAATTATTAATTGAGTCACATAAATTAGAATAATTGAGTCACATAATTATCAATCGTTGTTGTTCATTTCTTTACACAACAATGTTGAATGAGCTGTTGAGGAAAAATCAATCAGTCACAGGTAAGCATTAGCCAACATGAAAGATTGTATATTGGTCAATTGCCCTCTTTTGTTTATTTTTTTTTCTATTGTTTGGCTCCAAAGTCAGAGTCTATTACCTAGTTGGATTCCATATGTGTTGATATGCTTTGCTAATAGTTCTAAACATGTTAATGGAAGATGAAGTTGTTAATAGATCAAAGCATTTTTGTGTGTAAACATGCTTTGTAAACATGTTGATAATGATAATTATGTAACTCAATTATTTACATTCTGACTCAAGTATTTTTTTTTCATGACAGATCGTTAGACCATGGTCTAGCAGTTTTATGTTAAAATTAACACTTGCTAGACCATAGTCTAGCAGAATATTGTCTGCTAGACCATGCTCTAGCAGAGCAAACAGAAACATGACAATATGGGGTCTGAACTTATGACATCCTAAATAACCTGCATTAACAATATAAGTCATTCCAAAACATAAGCAAGTAGTAAGGTTATTGGTGCATGCATAAAATCAAAGTATGAAGGAGTTGACCGTGTTTATCGGCCAAAAGACATTATCGATGATGCAAGAAGAGAGTTTGGTGTAAATATCAGCTATGGTAAGGCTTGGAGGGCAAGAGAAAGTGCCTTAGATTCAGTAAGGGGTTCTCTTGAAGAATGTTTTTGTGTGTAAACGTGCTTTGTAAATATGTTGATAATGATAATGATAATTATGTGACTCAATTATTCCAATTTAGGTGACTCAATTAATTATTTTTTTCATATGCCAGGTCGCTAGACCATGGTCTAGCAGCTTTGTGTTGAAATTAACACTTGCTAGACCATGGTCTAGTAGAATATTATCTGCTAGACCACAGTCTAGCAGAGCAAAGAGTAACAAAGAAATATAAGGTCTGTAACCATGACATGACAAACAACTTGCAATAACAATAGAAGATCAACTGAGAACAGAATAATTTTTTTCATATGCATGTCGCTGGACAACGGTCTAGTAGTTTTATGTTGAAATTAACACTTACTAAACCGTGGTCTAGCAGACATTCTCCTAGACCATAGTCTAGCAGAGCAAAGAGTAACAAAGTAATATAAGGTCTGTAACCATGACATCCTAAACAACCTCTAATAACAATATAAGGTCAACTGAAAACATAATAATTTTTTTCATATGCAGGTCGCTAGACCATGGTCTAGAAGAAAATATTCTGCTAGACCATGGTCTAGCAATTTTGTGTTGAAGTTAACACTTGCTAGACCGTAGTCTAGTAGAATATTGTCTACTACACCACAGTCTACTAGAGAAAAGAGTAACAAAGCAATATAAGGTCTGCTACCATGACATCCCAAACAACTTGTAATAACAATATAAGATCAACTGAAAATAGAATTATTTTTTTTTCATATATAGGTCGCTAGACCATGGTCTAGTAGAAAATATTCTGCTAGACCATGAGCTAGCAGTTTTATGTTGAAATTAACACTTGATAGATCATGATCTAGTTGAATATTGTCTGCTAGACCACAGTCTAGTAGAGCAAAGAGTAACAAAGTAATATAAGGTTTGTAACCATAACATCCCAAATAACCTGCAATAACATTATAAGATCAACTGAAAACATAAAATCCATTCCTACATTAACATTATAATATCATCTCAAAACATAACAATATATAAACAGATTCAAATTTCTAAAAAAAGATATAACAATAACTAAGAAAATTCAAATTTCTAACAGAGACAACAATAACTAAGCATATTCAAATCCGTATTCCATGACTTATAGTATAAAAGTTCTAATACATAGCATTGATTCACACCTTATACAAATACAACTCTCTAATAACATAATAAACATCATATTTTGAGTACATCCAAATAAGTCCTGACCTAGACACAACAACTCCACAAACTTCAATGCGAACACGCCACAGTCACACTTATATGTATATAATAAAATGAATGTCAAATAACCAAATATATACTATGGTGCGCTAAAAGTTAATATAATGCTTGTGGTCAAATAAGGACATATAAGTGACATTGACTATGGCGTGCTAAAAGTTAGACAAAGGTATGAATTCAAGTATTTTGTATTGCTATGGTTTCATTGTGATTGGGTAGTGAGAATAAGACACTGCATAGAAGATAATAAATATTGTCTCGGTAAATTTAGTAGATATTCCCATCTTGCATCTTGTTTTTATAAGAAACATAAAATCAATTGGTTAATTAAAATGAAAGTACAAGAAAGGATGATGGGAAATGCACCAAAATGAAACAAAAAGAGAAGAAAAGAAAACTAAAAGAAACATTTATAATCAAATACACAACCAAGAAAATAAAATAAAATTAAAGAACACTTCAACGAAGAAGATTTTGAAGCCCACAAAGAAGCTAAATGACTAGTTATCCTAACAAAGTTGCCTAAACATTGACATTCCTCGTGTGCTAGTTTGTCAAGCAACAATGAACTGGATTTGGGTTTTTGCATATGGACAAAGAACTTACTTGTTGAGTATTAAAATGTGAACCAATGATCTCATAGTTACTTGTCTTTCAAAAGACAGATTTTTACAATAGCATTCCAATATTAAGCACGTATAGATTTTCAATTTAGCCAGCTATTATCAGTACTGATTTCAAAAAACAAGAAATTGATTAACATTTGAACAAAAAAAAACAAAAACCTTGTTTCAGATAGCTTAATGTCTTTCCTCACTTTGGTCTATAACTTGGATGGTGATGTGGCAAATGGTTGAAATTGATGAATATTTGAACATATAAACTGAAAAATAAAATATACTACAATTGACCTACTAACAATGCTCATAGCATTTCCGTCGATGTAATTTTTTTCCGTTATCTTTCTAATCCAAGTATTCCCTCTTCGAGGCATGCAACAAAGGACGGTAAATTTGGCAGAGACAAAATGGAGGGGAAATATATAAAGGAAGGACAGGAAGAAATCTAACTCTTGCAAATAGTGAAGGGTGATGAAGCCATACTTGATTGGAGAGAAAAGCTTCGACTTCGTTGGAGGAGACAGCTTCACCGGAGGATAAGGGTTTCGAACGGTAATCGCATTGCTTCTGGAGACAAAAGGAGACTATAACAGAGACGAGAGAAACACGAGGATTCGCTGGAGACAATGGTTTTACAAAGACTTTCACCGAGATGAAGGGAGGCAGAGTTGAAGGAAATGGCAGGGCTTTCTTTCGCAGAGACAAGGGTTCACAGAGAAGAGTTTCAGATAGTGATTTTGGGAGAAAGCTGGGAGGGGACTCAAATGGAATTTCTTTACTATAAGGGGGTAAATAATTCTTTTACTATATACAAAAATCACATATCCTTCTAAAGGGTCATAATATCCTTAAAATCACCCAAAGAGTCTTAATATTCCTAAAGTCTATCTGAAAGGTCTATCCATGGGAATTTTCCTTTAAAAAAACTAGTCAAGCATCACGTGTGATGCAAGTGTCTCGGCTTATGATGTTTTAAGTCGTTTACAATTTTTGTTCACGTCGAGGTATTGAACGATGTATACAACAATGAAGAAAGATTTTGAGTCGAATGGAGTGAAGCGAGTTATTTGTTGGAAAAGAGATTTGCTTAATATGCTTAATATTATTTTTTTCATTGAGTTTTAAGGTATTCTTTTAATTCATGCTACCTAAAATAGTTAGCTACAAAAATATTGAGTTAAGTTGAAACTAATAATTTACTTATAATTTATGCTTTTGTATTTCAGATAGTAAAAATGGGGAGAGAAAATGTCTTTAAAAATAAGAATTTAAATAAAATGGTTGAAATCTCTTAATATGATTTAAATGTTCATTTTTTAGTTTAAGAATAATGAATAATACTTTAAATATAAATGGGAGTATTATTGTCTAAAAATATTTCATCAACTTCTACACTTCTATATATAAGATATAGATAGATAGTTACTAAAAAAGATAGTAGCAACATTAGTTAATGAATATGTCCTCTTGAGATTTGAATAGTTCCTACATTTTCTCAAATTTGAAAAAATTTATGAATTTTGGAAAAAAGAAAGAAAGATGAAATTGAAAAGGATGAATTAACCTTCGTTTTGTCATGCGAAAACTAATCTTTCAAGTATCATGCATTTTATGAAACTACGTCAATGTTATGTGCGTTGCACATATCATTTCTAATCAGTATCAATGCCATTCACGAATAAAATTTTTTATGTTTATAATATAATCATAACTAAATACAAAAACTAATAGATAAAAAATATCTTATTGTATGAACACTTTTTATATACAACATTCAATCATATGTTATACACACACAAAAGAGTTAAAAAAACTAAATCAAGATAAGTGTAAGAAGCTTTTTATAGAAACACATGAACACAATAGCTATTATGTGAATGGATACCACATATTAAAAATGATTTCTCATTATATCATATTTCAAAAGCCATCTCTCAAAAGTTGCTTTCTAATTGTTACATTTTACACATCTTTATTTGATGGAGAAATAAAAATGCGACATGTGTACTTTATAAAGGTATTTTAGGATTAAGAAAAATGAAGGTAGACAAAATTGTCTTAAAAACATTTCTCTCCTAGTTCCACCTTTTAATATACTAGGCCAACGTTACGTGCGTTGTACATATCATTTCTAATTAACATCATTATCATTCATGAATAAAAGTCTATATATTTATAAGGGTTAAATCCAATTTACACCCTAAAGTTTGTCTCGTCGGTAATTTATGCTCCTAAACTATTTCTTTAGCATAAAATACCTTAAACTATATGGATTAACTATTTATACCCCTCCCCACTAACTTTTGTTAAAAATTAATATAAACTTTTTTAATCAAATTAATAAAACTCAAATTAAATTTTTTAATCAATTAATAACTAAATAAAACACTAAATATCACAAAAAAACTCAAAACCCAAAAAATACCCAAATCCCTAGGGTTTTTGCTAAATTAGACTCTCACACTAACCATTTTACAGAATTAGACTCCTTCCTAATTTTTACTCACCCCTGACCCTTGGTACACTTTCCACTCAAAATGCATTGTGAAATTACATGTTTACCCTTCACCTTATCCAAATATTTGCCTCTTTCTCTTTCTCTGTGCTTTTGCTCTCTCTCTCTCTCTCTCTCTCTAAAATGGTCTACTCACTCAATACTCAGAACCTCCCTACCCACCTCATTTCTCCTTCTTTGTCTTCTTCCTTTTTCATGCAACAACAAATCATTGTTAGTTCTTCTTTTTGGAACATGTATAAATTTTGTTTTCTTCTTTTCTAGAAATGTTGAATTTTCATGCGTTTTTTCTATTCATGAGTTTTCTGAGAATATTTATTTATTTTTTCTTTTCTGGAACATTGTTTAAAATTCATTGATTATATAGGATTAACAATATGATATTGCAGTGTAAAGGAGGTCTACACCGGCCTCATGTAGCCTACATGATGGATACACGGACCTCGTGTACACATCATATACACTATGTACACTTCTGATTTTAATACAGGTAATATTTAACAAAATCCATCTTCATTTTTTATTTCTTCATGCTTCATTTGCTTTATGATTTTACAACTTTCTCAATTGTTGAAAAACTAAGGTTGAGAGCTAAAATTGTACTTTAGTTTTTGGAATTTTGGCAAATATGTTTTGGTGAGAATATTGGACAAAATTTGATGGATTTTGTTAATATTAACTTTTGCCCAGATTTAAGAGAGAGGATAAGTTTTGTTAATTTTGTACTACACGATGGGGTACGCTGATGTCGTATAGTCATCGTGTAGTCTACACAATAGCTACACGACGTAAGTGTATCCCCACCGTGTAGACTGCCTGATGGCTACACGACGCCAGTGTAGCCATCGTGTAGTTTACATGACGCTAGTGTACTCATCGTGTAGTCTACACGATGGGTGCACGACGCTAGTGTACACCCATCATGTAGACTACACGATGGCTACACGACGCCCGTGTACCCATCGTGTAGTCGTGTACCTAAATTTATGACAAAATAACTTCCAGGCCTCTAAAAGTGCTTAAAGCAGTGTTTTTTTGACCTGAAATTGAGTTACGATGGGTATATCCGATCGGACATGTAGATCTCTAAATAAGCTTCAATTTGATATCTTACGGGCCATTTGGTTCAATCCGAGTCAAAAGTTACACCATCCAGAAGTTTATCGGACATGAAACATTAAAAAATTTTAATGAATTTTTCAAATACTTGAGACTATATTTTATTCTTCAATTTTAAAAGTATTCTTGATAAAAGATGTCCGTGTATCCATCGTGTAGTCTACATGATGCAGTGTACCCAATCATTATGCAGTCTACATGATGCCAGTGCACCTATCGTGTAGTCTACATGATGGTTACATGATGTCAATGTACCCAATCATTGTAAAGTCTATACGATGGCAACACGATATCAGTGTACCCGATCATCGTGTAGTCTACACGATACCTACACGATGTCAGTGTACCCATCGTGTAGTTTATATAAGAGAGAATAGAAGTATAATAATGCAATATTTACTTCTTGTAGTCTATAGGGGAAGAAGATTAGCATCTGGTGACCTTCTAGCACTAATGAAGAATCTGAAGTAAATTATAAATAAATTAAAACAATTTTCCCTTATCCTTAGGCTTAAAACAACTTACTTCCTCTGCCATAAAATCACATGTTAAGAATATAAAAAATTACCGATAAAAAATCACGTGAATGACACTCCAAAAATGAAACACGAAGCATTAAACAAAGTGAAATGTCGAAGAAGAACTAGAAGAAGGAATTGTTGCCCAGAAATGAGCAAAACCTCATTTTCAGATCTAATTTGTGGATAGATTTGGTTCAAATCTGTAAAAATAGGCAAAAACTCTTTTTAAGAGTCTGGTCAGATCTAGTTTGTAACGAGAACTTCTGATTTAGATCTATAAAAAAATGCAAAAACTCATTTTCAGATCTGGGTCAGATCTGGTTTGTCACCAGATCTTCTGGTTTAGATTCTGTAAAAATGGACGAAAACCCATTTCTAGATCTGGGTCAGATTTGGTTTGTCGCCAGATCTGGTTCAGAGATTCAGTCGTCTTCTTCGATTGCAGAGATTCAGTCATCTTCTTCGTCTTCTTTGGCAAGAATGCAGAGGTCATCTTCTTCGATTCATTCATGTCTTCTTCAGGCAAAAGTTCATTTTACAGAGAGAGTGAGCAAAAGCAGAGATAAAAAGAGAGTGGGGCAAATATTTGGATAAGGTGGAGGGTAAACATGTAACATCACAAATGTATTTTCAATGAAAAGTGGGTCAGGGGCCAGGGTAAGCAAAAATTAGGGAAGGAGTTTAATTCTACAAAATGGTTAGTCTAGGGGTCTAGTTTAGCAAAAAAACCCAATCCCTAAATCACTTTCGAGTTCACCTTCCCCATCCTCGACACTTCCCCTCCACGACTCACCCCACTCCCTCCGTGACTCACCCCCTAGCTTCCCCTTCCCCGACTCCATGTCCGACTCACCCCTAACTCACCCTGAACTCTCATGCGGAGCAGATTTCCGAGACAAGGTATTTATTTCTTATTTTGGGGTTTGGGTTTCTTCTTGTATAGAATGGGGGTTTCTGTTTCTGATTTTGGTTTGAAGTTTCTGAAATATCTCTTGGTTTGTTAATAAACTTTCTAGGGTTTTTTTAAGTATCTGTCATGGTTCATGGTATGGGTTTTTATTTGACTACAAAGGTATGGATTTTTATTTTGATTACTGCAAGTGGTCCATAGTATGTGAGACAATAACTTTGATACATGTAAAAAGTCATAGATTATGTCAAGTGATCCATGGTATGTGAGACAATGATTTTGATTTATGTAAAAGAAATCATAGATTATTCCAAATGGTCCAAATGTTGTCTGTGAGTGTGTTTTGATGCATTAACTGTGAGTGGGTCCTATATAACATAGTTTATTTAGGTATGTTGAAAATTTTGTACAATTTTTATTTTTTCAGGAGTATGGATCTTATAAGATTAGAGTTTTATCATGGAGGTAATTTCTTTTATGCACCAGTCACTAGATATGAGGGTGGAGATATCGTTGTGCAATCGTATGATCTCCATTACTTTTCTGTTGGTGGCATCTATGAAATGACGTGATCTTTAGGTTATATGATTGTCGTAGATGTTTGGTTCAAACTTGAAGTTGAAGGCATTGATGGCCTGAGGTTAATTTTGGATGATAGGGATATTTTGAAGTTGTTGGATGGCACACACAAAAATAAGCATAAGGTAGTCCAAGGATATGTAGAGCATAAGGTGGATGATGTTGACTCAAGTCCACTAGCACTACCTACCCCTCCTAATTTGGCCGCTGCACAAGTGGAGGTAGATGTTAATGACTACACTCAACCCAAACCTTATTTAAGTGATGATAATGAAAATAACATAGATTATGTTATTGATGATGATGGGTATGCTGATGAGTCTGAAGATGAGTCTGGTAATGATTCTGATGATAGTTTTGATGATGATCAAGAGTGATGGTCATGAACATGAAGGATTGTTTTGTGATAGTATTAAGCTCACATATGTAGTTTCAGATTAGGTTGACCGTGATGATGTCAGGAGTGCTCATTCATCCAGTGATGAGGATTATGCATGTCATCGTTATCCTGAATTTCATGATGAGATAGGGTTTACGAAACCAATTGATTTACAAAAAGGTATGATCTTTAGTTCACACAAAGTCTTCAAGAAAGCATTGAAGGTGTATGCAATAAAGAAAGGCTTTGATTATGTGTTAAAAAAGAATGACCAAACATGAGTAACTGCAATATGTAAAGGACGTTGTGGATGGAGGATCCACATGTCCCTAAGTCAAACACAAGAGACATTTCAGATTAAGAGCTTTTTCCCAAAACATGTTAACTATAGTAAGCACCAGATAAACTCAAAGATTACTGCAAGTTGGATAGCTCTTACTTATTGGGAACATTTTCGAGATGATCCTATTTGGTTGATTGTTAAGTTGAAAGCAAAATTGGTGAGGGACTACAATATGAATGTTAGTATACATAAATGCTACAAGGCAAAGAGCAAAGCCTTTAAAGGTTATTCATGGTGATCATGCAAAGCAATATGCTTTATTATGGAGTTACTGTGAGGCGATAAGGAAATGGAGCCCAGGTTCTTCAATGTTTATTTAGTCATAATTACGAGTCTTCCACCGCCTATGTGTTTGTTTAGATGCATGTAAGAAGGGGTTTCTATCTGGATGTAGACCAATGATATACATTGATGGCTGCCATTTGAAAGGAAAAACTGAGGGGCAATTATTATGTGCTCTTGGTCTGGATGCTAATGACAACATCTTCCAAATTGCTTATGCTGCTGTTGAGATTGAGTCAAAGGACTTGTGGGCTTGGTTTTTGAGTTTTTTACTGGATGATATTGAAGGAATAGAGGAGCATGGTTGAAATTTCATGTCAGACCAACAAAAAGGATTATGAAAAGTTTCACAGCCTAAGGCGAGACACAGATTTTGTGTTTAGCATCTAAGTGCCAACTTCACCAAGTTGTTTAAGGGATTTTTGAAGGATTTGTTGTTGAGTGTGGCGAGGGAAACAACACTTATTTCATTTAAAAGATATATTAATCAAATTAAGGAGATAGTTGGAGAAGCATATAAGTGGCTCAACAGTAAGGAGAAAAACACATGGTCTAGGCATGCCTTTTCACTTCCATACAGTATGACTCAATTATTAATAACATGGCAGGGATTTTTAATAGTTACATTATGGATGCTCAAAAGAAACCGATTGTTACTTGTATGGAGACGATTCAAAGATTGTTAATGAGAAGAACGATTTTTAATAGAGAATAGATGTTGACATACGGGCATGAGATTTGTCCAAGAATTTTGAAGAAGCTTAACAAGTACAAGAATGAAGCCATAAATTATATAGCATATTGGGCAGGTGATGAAATGTATAAAGTTGAACATTGATTTGGGACTAGATTTGTGGTTGACTTGAAATCAAGAAAGTGTGGTTGCCGCCAATGGGAACTCTCTGGAATCCCATGCCCACATGTTATTTTGCGCATACTTGAAAGTAGAGAAAACCCTGAGGCATATGTGCATACTTGTTACAATAAGGAAACGTTCTTAAAGGCATATCGATGCCTCATCAAGCCTTTACTGAGCCATGACCAATGGCCAGAGGCTCCTGATTTAGCACCTACAAGGTGGAGAAGAGAGCCTGGTAGGCCTAAGAAGGTAATAAGATGTGACGAATGTGAACCAAGCAACCCTAGGATTACCAAGAGAGTAGGCACTTTAAGGTGTGATTATTGTTGAGAATATGGTCATAGTGTGATATCACGCAAGGCTCCAAAGATGCAACGGAAGAAAACTACATCTACACCATAATCAGAGGGGCCTACTCCAAGCCAACCTCAGTCATCTAGAGCAAAGTTACATGTAAGTTTTATATTTGATGATGTTAGTTATTAGTTATATATTGTCATGCTAACCATATTTCATTTCAGGTAAGAAGGACCACAATGGTAGGTGAAGTGACACAAGGTGAAGCAAGCGATAGTAGAAGAACTTCAAAAAGAAAAAAAAATGCAACTTGACCATCTGCTTAAACTTATGATATTTTATCGATTTAGGTCTTCTTGTTCATGGATGTAATACTTTGATGGATTGACATTTAGGTACTAATTGGTTCACGGGTGTAATATTTTGATGGATTGGATTTTTAGGTACTAATTGGTTTAAGAATGTAATATTTTGAACATTGCTTAAAATTTAGGTGCTAATGGATTGAACATTGAGTAATATTACAGCAAAACGATTACATTAATACAACAACTAAATGATTCCAAACATAATAGACTAACATAATGAGTTCCCGATTACAAAATATAAATACTAACATAATGATTAACATTGAGTTCCCTATTACAAAATACAATGACTATAAGAACAAAACACTATATGCTAATCATTATTTACCCATTATCCTTTACTTCACCATAACACACTTGTGCAATGAACATCCATGAACAAAATAGCAAAATGACTAGAGAAAGTATTTATCGCTTCAGTGAAACTTCTTCCATTAGATCCTTCTTTCTAGGCAGATCAAGCCAATCGAAATTGGCACAAGTATATTGTTGATCAAATCTTCCAGTCATAAAAACTCCTCCCAGGATTTAAATTGCTCCACGACGTTCTAATCGGAGATCTACACCCGTAAAAATAATAACGCACAAAATCCTCTCTTCCTACAGTACCACTAGAATATCCCCAAGAAGAAGATGTTGCTGCCATAAAATTATCCGAGAAATAACCTGAATTAACCATAAGATGACAAAATTAAGCACACTAAACAAGAATTAAGCATAACACTAATTTTCCCCATTTTTTTCCTTTTGGATAGGAAGATAAGTTCAAATTCACAGTAGTACAATAGTTTCATATCAGATTCACGATGAATATAGTAAGATCAACTACAGATCATCCACAGACAAATAATTTGACCTACACTGACAAAGAACTCCATGAGGCATGAAATTAAAACCCACAATACAGAAAACCAAGAACATAAACCGGAAAATACAAAGTTTTTTTACAAAATAATTTAGATCAACACATCAATTCCCACTATAAAAAATATGCATCGAACGCCCAAAAATTCCAAAATTGTGATTATACAAGCAAATCGATTACCTAATGTTGGTCGCTGATCGATGAGAAGGAAGGAACAGAGAGAATGAGAATGAGATCTGATGTATAAGAAGAGAGAAAGGGAAGGGGAAGCTCGGGGAAGAAGGGGGTGAGTCGCGGAGGGGGAAGGGGAACTCGGGGTGTGATTTAGGGATTTGGGTATCTTTTTGGGTTTTTAGTTTTTAGTGATATTTAGTTGATTGAGTTTTATTAATTTGATTAGAAAGAATTTTCTGTTAGTTTTTAACAGAAGTTAGGATACTACGTTTTAAAAGTCACTTTTTATTATATTATATTTCAAAAATTATTTTTTATTGATATATTTTTATTTGATGGATAAATAAAAATACTTCATGCGTATTTTATTAAGACATTTTTGGATTAATAAAAATGAAGGTGGACAAAAATTATCTAAAAAAGTTTATCCCCTACTTCAACCTTTTAATATATTATATATTATAGATATATATTATACATTATCTGCTTTTATAAAAATATCTTTTAGAAAAAGGCAAAAATCCAAAACAATGCCTAGTTCTAGTTGATATGAACTGTTCAACGTACATGAATTAAATAACCATATTCCATCGGTTAATGTCTCTAAATTAAAATATGAAAAGAAATCATATATGGTACTTGTGGGATTTTGGTAACGTGTTCAATTTACCATTAGATCACTTCTTGTAGGCGTTGTGTATAATGATTAAAGGGTCAATTGATACGGGATCATAGAAGTCCCCTAAAAAAGAACAAAGATCTCACCTTATTTTTTTAATTTCAATATCTTATTTTTCGTCAAAGATTTAAACCTAAGACATTATCTTTAGCCAATGGTTATGATTACCATCGGGTCTACGTATGTAACCATTATTTTTGTTTTGATTTCAAATACGTAGAAAATTAAAAATTTCAAACTCTAGATTTAAACTATTTTCGACAAGGGAAAAGGAGATGACATATGGAGAGGAACAATAAAATAAAGCGAAAAAATAGAAAAAAAAAAAGTATCCTTGCCTCCCAGATGAAAGATCATCTTGTCTTATATGGATTATAATTTCAACGACCCAAATCAACTAAAAAACATATATAAATATTTGTATATATTTTTATTCAACTTTTTGTCAAGTCAATCTATGATGTTGAATAGAATTTAAATGGCTCAATCGACCAAACATTATCCTTTGTTTGACCAAACTATTTTCACCAAACAAGAGGTTATCTAAATCCATCCAAATGAAGACAACCCAAAAAATATGAAAAGGAATATACAATAAGCTAAAGTATATTTACTAGAAGAACAAAACAGATACACTAATACAAGGGGAATACTTAGACCAAAAATACCAATACACAAAGAACATAGACTTGCCAAAAGCAACACTTACATTAAAAATGGAGAATAGACAGAAAAATTAGGATGAAACGTCCCCACAAAAAGAAAATTACAAGTAGTGAATAACTAATTTAATTATTATTAAACCATAAAGTTTTGTTTTGTTTTGTTAAGGGTTAGTTTTGTCTTTTCAACCCTTTATCATTAGTCGTTAGAACTGGATTAGTTGTATTTAAACTATTTCTTCAGTTCTGGTTTTAGTTAATGATAGTTCAGTTCATATTCTTCTCTTTCTCTTCCTTCCTTCCCTCTTCGATTCTTCTGTTTCTTTGTTCTTCTTCAATCTTTATTGCCTTTCTACATGGTATCAGAGCCATAATTGACCATCGTCTTCATCCATGGTTCACGATATAGAAAACCCCTCTTCTAAAAATCTAGATCTCACAGAACCAAGAATTGGTCCTCAAACCAATTCTCAAATCCACTCTCAAACCAGTACACAAATCAGTTCTCAAACCACTCCTTCATCTTCCTCTTCTCAAGAATTCAACAATTTACTCCTCCATGTTATGAAAGTTCCTCTCATTCTCCAATTTTTGTTCTTTCTAATATTTGCAATCTTATATCTATTCAGTTTAATTCAACAAATTGCGTGCCCTAGAAGTACCAGCTTTCAGCAATACTCAAGGCGCATATGGTATTCGGGTATATTGATTGATTGATTCAGTGTCCGCAAAGATTCATCAAGAACGGTGAAATTACAGAGCTTAACCCTAAATTCGACCAATGGGTCGCTTAAGATCAGGCACTTCTAATCTCTAATCAATGCACTCTCTCCCAAATGGCTCTGTCGTATGTTATTGGGTGCAAGACTTTGAAAGAAGTCTGTGAATCTATTAAGAAATGATTCTCGTCTGCATCACGAACTAATATCCTGCAGTTAAAGTCCGAGCTCCAATCAATCAGTAGGAAACCTTGAGAAACTGTCGATGCATATATACAGCGAATCAAGAAGATTAAATATAAATTGTCGGTAGTTTCCGTGAATATTGAAGATGAGGATATTCTCATCTACACAGTAAACAGTCTTCCTACAGAGTACAACATACTACGAACTTCTATTCGAACCAGAGCAGAACCACTCAGTCTGGAGGAGTTTCACGCCATTATCAAGTCAGAAGAAAAGTTCTTGGAATCTGAGCAAAAAAGCCAAGAATCGATTTTCCAGAACACAACTCTACTAGCGACATTCAACAATAACAGAGGAAGCTCACGAGGGAGGGGAATCGAGAACAACTCAACTTCGGGCAGAGGCAACATGTATAATTCCAATAGAGAGAATTTTAGTTTTGGTATAGGAGGAAGAACACCCAATTGGAACCTCAGCCCCAACCCCTCTGTTCTTGGACCACCACCTTCCTAGAATGTCACCAACCTTAAACCAAATGCCAATTTTCATTCTGAAGTTCCTTTTCTCTTAATCAAATGGAATTCAATGTCAAATTTGCAATAAATTTGGCCATAGTGTTGAGCTTATTCACACTAATATGTGGCGTCCCTCCCCCACAACACCAATTCTTGGGCACATATATTATGTTATTTTCATTAATAACTTTTCAAGATATTCTTGGATATTTCCTATTACTCTAAAGTTTGAGGTTCTTAATGTTTTTAAACGGTTTAAGCCCTTAGTTGAAAATATGTTTTCTACCAAGATTAAGACTTTTAGATCTGATAGTGGTGGGGAGTACACAAGTTTGTCCTTTCAAGCTTACTTAAATGAACAATGTATTACTCATCGAAGATTTTGTGCTTATACTCCTCAGCAAAATGGAGTTGTTGAGCGGAAACATAGACATATAGTGGAAAATGTCTTAACTTTACTTCATCATACATCTCTCACACCTAATTTTTGGAATTTTTCTTTCACCACTGCCACTTATCTAATAAATAGAATGGCTAGTTTTGTTACTGATAATGTCTCTCCTTTTGAATGTTTGTTTGACAAATTACTTGAATATAAACATTTAAAGATACTTTGGTTGTGCTTGTTATCCAAGTTAACGACCATAAATGAAAAATAAATTCTGTTCAAAGTCTACTCAATGTATATTTTCAGGTTATGCCTTAGAGAAAAAAGGGATATATATATGTTATGACAAGGCCACTTTTTATACTTCAAGAAATGTTCTCTTTGATTAATCAACTTTTCACTTTGCTTCAAGTCACAATGGTAATGCTCTATCTCTTCCTTCCTCTAGCAATGGTACTTCTAATACAAGGTATGATTCTCTACTGCCCTTTCTTCACTCTTTGAATCATGGTACTGTTGTTTTTCCCTCACAAACTATTAATTGTTCCCCTAAGAATACTACTGCTTTTCCTTTTGATTTGCATGCTGATTACTCTACTGGTTTTACGTATGATGCTTCTGTTTTGCCTAATGTTGAGCATAATGTTGAGTATATTATTCCTAATGTCCCTAGTGTTACTAATGTGTCTGGTTTGCATAATGATACTGCTGCTACCCTTGTCCCTTGTGAATCTGTTTCTGCTCAAAATGATATATGTTTCTGCGTCTGTTTGCCTACTATTGACACTTCTGCATCTGATTCTTCTACTGATCTGCCTAATATTTCTAAATCTTTATATGTTGATTTGAATATTAGATCTCTTCCTTCTCATTCTCAATTTGTTAATCAGTCCACACATCTCATGCAGACACGTTCCAAATATGAAATTTCTAAGAAGAAAGCATTTCTTGCATCTAGCTTATCTGTGCATTCATCTAAACTTGAACCCACCTCATTTAGTGCTGCTAGTAAGAGTACTGAAAGGTCCATGCTATGCAAACTGAATACAATGCTTTCATGTCCCAACATACTTGGACTCTTATTCCCTTACCATCGAATAAGAACATTGTAGGATGCAATTGGGTTTATAAACTTAAGTATAAACCTGATGGCACAAAGCTAGGCTTGTTACCAAAGGTTTTCATCAACAAGCTGGTTTAGATTATACAAAGATTTTAGCCATGTTATTAAGAGATTTACCTTATTGATATTGCTTTCTCTTGCTGCCACTTATAATTGGCCTCTAAGGCAACTAGATGTCAAAAATGCATTCTTGCATGGTTCCCTTACTAAAGAGGTATATATGACTCAACCTCAGGGATTCATTGATAAAGATCATCCTAATCATGCATGTAGGTTACATAAGTCTCTTTATGGTTTGAAACAGGCTCCTCGGGCTTTGTTATATTGATGATAGTGACGATATTGAGAAATTTACCATTCATCTTATGTCTATTGGATTTGTTGCATCACATGCTGACACGTCTCTCTTTATACATGCTTCCTCTACTTCTCTTACATATATTTTGTTATATGTAGATGATATTATCATTAGTGGTACCTCTCCTGCATTTATATTGATGATAGTGACGATATTGATCATAGTGACAATATTGAGAAATTTACCATTCATCTTACGTCTATTAGATTTGTTGCATCACATGCGACACATCTCTCTTTATACATGCTTCCTCTACTTCTCTTACATATATTTTGTTATGTGTGGATGATATTATCATTAGTGGTACGTTTCATGCATTTATTAACCAGATTATACATAACATGCAATATACTTTTGAAATGACTTACTTAGGTGATCTAAAGTTTTTTTAGGTCTTGAGATACATAGATCTTCTTCTAGTATCTTTGTTAATAGGGTTTAGGATTTAGGATTTAGGGTATAGGTTTTAGGGTTTTAGTGTTTTAGAGTTCATGGTTTGTGGTTTTAGGATTTTAAGGTTTTAAGTTTTAGGGTCTATGGATTTAAGATTTAGGATGATAGGGTTTAAAGCTTTATAAGCATCTAAATTATTTCAATCGCTTTTGCTAATATTTTAAACAATGACGGTTCTCTTTTGACAAGTTTTTTCAGCCTCAGCAACTTTCATAATTTTGTTAAAGTTGAGAGTATGTAAGGATGTCAATTCTATCCGGGGATACTTGAGGCCTCCCAAATGAGTGGAGGCTGATTTTGGGTTATTAATTTTCTCACAGCTAATTTCATAGAATAGACCACAATCCCTACCCTAACATGTGGTACATATGTGAGACATGTTCTAATATGAAATAAATATAACTTTAGAATAAACCAATATCCCAAAAATATCAATACTTGCAAAACGCGTCAAACTGAGTATCAAGTTCCATCACCCATGTCATGTGTGAGTTCCATCACAATTTGATCAAATAAAATAAATTCATAATTTCTATGTAGAAAAAACAGCCACCTTAGTTTAAAAATGTTCGCACGCTGATTCATTATATTGGGTAAGATTTGTAATAATGAATATTTTCTTTAGAAGGGAAGTACTTTTGGTACTCTTTAAAAATCAAAATATTTTCTCGTATAACTTGTTCTTTTCGATGTATTTTAAATAATATTTTATTAAAAATATTTGACCAATGAAATTCATGATTTTTAAAATTATGTTAAATGTTGTAAGGAAACACAAAATTTCTTGACTGATAATGCTAGTAATAGTAATACACAGCTAGGGACATCGAAACCAAATATGAGCTCTGTTAACAATAATATGCCAAAGCTAAGGTATCCATCAGCTAAATATTTGTTTCCCCCCAAACCTTGCAACACCAAACATGGCAACATGGCCGGGGGAGTGAATTGGTCCACTTTTGTTTATTTTTTATATAGCATTTTGCCATTCATGTCTTGTCACGTGCGTTTGCCAGTATTTTAGGAAAGTGTTGAGTGTGAAGATGATGTTAAGGGTTATGTAAGAATTGGTTGCCATGCAAATGCTGCTATTACGACGAGTGGTTTGACAATAACATTGATAATAAATAATTTTTGAAATAAAATCGATAAAGTTAGTAAAGTTTTATTATGTGCCTTTTGTGATGAAATTTTGAATAAAATTATAAATATGAGAAATATTAGGGATGATAAGTTATGGTTATTTATATTAGTTAAATATGTTAAAATTTCACTCGAAAAATAATAATTTTTATTTATGAATTATAGTGGTTCATTGTGTAAGAGTAATTTTTTGAACATGATTATAATCAGATAAACCATTATTGTTCTGGATAAGATAATGATTCTTAACCGTTATCTTCAGAAGAAAAAATAAATGTTGTTTCTCGTTATTTAAAAGCTTAGTTAAGATGACAAACTGAATGATCACACTCGTACAATTGTACGTGACTGCTCATATAAGATTCAATCATTATCTTTATCATATTTTATAGTGATATTTCTATTATTAAAAAAATGTATCTTAGTGTGTAGGTAATGTGATTTAAATTTTTAGAGATTAGATCAACTTTTAAAATCAACATTATCTTTGTCGCTTATATAGATACATATACTCATACATTGATATAACTAACCAATAGAAATGCTTGGACATGGATAAGTACAATCAATGTCTTCTAACATATACAAAACAAATATTCATGTCCATTGTATTTTTGTAGGTTACTATGCCAAGTGTATTTTCTTATCCTTTTTAAATAGAAGAATAATAGTTAGATTGATTTATCAAAATAAATATTTTATAACTTTATATATTTAAAAAAATAAATTTAGTGCGGTAGATTTTAAAAAGAAAACATAGAATTAGGTTGATATATAAAATATAGATAAATAATCAAGTATATTCACACTACAATATCATTAAGAAGGACAATTAGGGATTAATAAGAAAATCATATAGACAATATGGTCTAAAAAAATTTCTCTAATTTTGACACTTTTATATACGTTGTGGATATAACAAATATATTAATATTGTCTTACATAAGGGTAAAGTGAGAATATAAAATTATGGTCAAACTAACTTGATTATTAACTTAATTATTTTTAAAAATGGCTAAAAAACTACAACACCCTACTATAATGGTTAAATACTATAATTTATGAAAAATTATCTTGGTAACTTTCTTTAGAGATGGCAAGTGGGCCGGCCCGGTTAAGACTGTACGAAATCGATTCGGTTCTAGACTATGGGCTTGGTACGATCCTTTTTGGACAACGGAAAAAAGGTAATCCAACTGAAGCAAGGAAATTGCATATTTTCATTAAAGAATTGCAATACTTCCTTTAAACTAAGGGAAATTTTGCATAAAAGGCAATAAATTGAGTGTTTTAAGAAATAACAGGTTTTCAATATAATTGGATAAATAGCAAGTTTTTTGTAGATACCGTGTTTTGTCTGATCCAAGACGTTGAATACATACAATTTTATTTTGGCCCATATACTAGTCTAAGACTATGTATATGATTTGAAAAATAGCTCATAGACCAAAATGAGAAAAATGGTTTAATGACTAAAAAATAAAAAAAAGAGCAAAATGACTAAAAGTAAAAAGTGAAGCCCTAAATTTTCTTATAAATAGAGGAGAGGCATTCATTTGAAGTAGATCATTTTTTGGAGAAAGAAAGAGCTATCATTTTCTTGAGAGAAAATGAGAAGATATATTTTTAAAGAGAGAATGTGAGAAGTATGAGAGATTTTGCAAGATAGAGAAAAAAAAAAGTTTACATTTCTATTGATATATTCATATTCTCTCATTCTATTTTTAAAGTAGTTTAAATTTCTTGCATATTAGCTAACAATATATCTTGTTGATTATTTTCATCCTCTCTCATCCATACTCATGTAGTATATACGTTTTATTTCATTTTTTCATATATAAGTGTTTGTTTCTCTTGCTTCATCTTTTGCTCTTAATCTTGAGTTTTATTTTTTATAATGAGATATATTTGTCATCAACTCAATCAATGAGGATGATGATAAAATCTTAAAGGGGTTAATTCAATGTGAATCAACCCTTTAATGGGTTGAAAGTGTACATTTGTTGCAAAAATCTCCTATGATAATTTCTCATACATAAAAATGCATAAAATAGAGAATTAATCATTTATATAAAGATTATGTAAATAATTAAGCTTTGAATATTTTTTAAATGTTCTCACAAGTCTTTTCATTTTTTTAGATCTAGTAGCTATTTTAGTGACACTTTTTGAACTAGTTACCATCCGAGATCATTTCTTTGTTATTTGATTTGTAATGAAGGAAGAAAGAAAATAATGATAATTAGTGAACTAAGTAGTCTAAAATAATAAAAGAGGTATATTTATATCCTAAAAAAATATTCTACTTTCAAATTTTATTCATCATTTTTACGCGACACTCAATTTAACTAAGTACTGTCCATATTTTTTTTTTGCTATTTGGATAGTAATTATTGAAAAAATGGTAATTAGTCAAATACTTAGTAAAAAAAAAGGCATACTCATACCAGTTAGGTATGAGTATGTTTTTTGGACTCTAAGCTGGGCTACGATAGGCAAACCTTGTTGTACCTGTAGGTCTCTATATAAGCTTTGATTTTATAAATTGCGGGACACATGGTTCCACCCATGTCAAAAGTTATGCCCTACGGAAGTTAACATGCGCGTGTCACGATCCGTCTGTTACAGCAATTCTAAAGATGCACAGTCTATGTTTTTTGGACTTGAAACTGGGCTGCGACAGGAAAATCCTGCAGTACCTGTAGGTCTCTGAATAAACTGCAATTTGATATCTTACAGGCCACGTGGTTCCACCCATGTCAAAAGTTATGCCCTACGGAAGTTGACATAAGCGTGCCATGATCCATCTGTTACAACAATTCTAAAGTTGCACAGTATATGTTTTTTGGACTCCAAACTGGGCTACGACAGGCAAACCCTGTCGTACTTGTAGGTCTCTATATAAGCTTCAATTTTATAAATTATGGGCCACATGGTTCCACCCATGTCAAAAATTATGCCTTATGGAAGTTGACATGCAAGTGCCACGATCCGTCTGTTACAGTAATTCTAAATCTGCACAGTTCATGTTTTTTAGACTCGAAACTGGACTGTGATGGGTAAACCATGTTGCACCTACAGGTCTCTGCATAAGTTTCGATTTGATATCTTACAGGCCACGTGGTTCCACCCATGTCAAAAGTTATGCCCAACGGAAGTTGAGATACGCGTGCCACGATCCGTCTGAAATTTTATATTTACGTAGTTCAAATTTATTTATATATAAAAAATTTAATATTATTTTATTTATAATATTATAATTATATTATAAAAAATTATTAAAAGAAAAAAAACAGAGGTTGATATCACGCTCTTCCACCAAACATAGAGTGATTTACCCTCTGTTAAGACAAAGGGTGCCCCCTCCTTTTTTTTTATTTTTTTTCATATTCATTTTATGTTAATTTCCTCTCTTTTATTTGTTTTTGTATATTTATTTTGATATTCAACTTACTTTACATCTTTACATTTCTCTTCTTTTATATGTTTTGGACGTCCATCTTGTACCTTACATTTTCTCGACTTTGTCATCATACAACTACATGTGATTCTAACTTTTTTATCTATTTACTTCTTTTACCTTTTTGGTTATTAATATAACTTTTGTTTAGATCTTTATTTATGTAGCTATCTTATATTATCATATTTGTGATTCATTACTCATTCACTGATAACTATATAACATGTATATGTTTGGGTTATAAAATTACATGTAAATTGAAATTTTATCATCTTTATCAATCTCTTTTACTAAAAATCCCGATGACGGACTTCAAGATTTTTAGGATACCAAACTTCTTGAACTACTGAGATGAGGAGTTATTTTTGAGATATCGAAAAAAACTCCAATAATGCTTTCATTTAAGAAATAATAAAAATAAAAAATGAATTGTTTTTCAATGGTCTTTGTACCACTAATTAAATGTCATTTATTTTGTTTCATTTTATGATACAAGACATACCTAATGGGACATTCAAAATTGAATTTTTTTAACATTATTTTTTAAATATAATTTGAATAGCATTTGATTAAATTTGGTATCTTGTGGGGTGCTAATACATTCCCCACACGTAAATGACTCCCGAACCCACCATGAATTTTTTCGCTGACTAAAATATTTGATATTTTAAATTGATGATCAATCACGTCTTAAAATGATTGGTGGCAACTCCGAATTTATTTTTCAAAATAATATTTAATTGATCACCGCTCTCACGTTGTGATAGCTTGGCGACTCCACTGGGGATGCAATCAGTCTAACCATTTTTAGATCGATAGAGAGTCAAGCCGAAATTTTATCATATGTTATCCTTTTTGTGGCTCTTTGTTTGTTTATGTGATTCATTATTGTTCTAATTCATGCTTGTAGTTGCATATAGTTTGTTTCTATATTTTATATTTATTTGCATAATTTATAATTTCGCACACATACACTAGCCCTATATCCTGGCTTTCCCTTTAGGATTAGCGGGAATGAGTAGTGGAATGCCTTCGTGAAATTGTGGTTCCCGTGCAGGCTCATGAAAGTTTTCACTCATGCTGATTCCTTCGGGATACGGTTTGATGGCCTTGTTACTCCATTTGGATAATATTGTGGACAACCTGAGAGCCTATTAAGAGATTTGAGAGCCCAACCACACATGTATTTGATTTTTAGAGCTCATCTCCTAACTAATGTTTGATAGAAATGGAGATTCTACTTAA
This sequence comes from Datisca glomerata, assembly GCA_003255025.1. Taxonomy (NCBI): domain Eukaryota; kingdom Viridiplantae; phylum Streptophyta; class Magnoliopsida; order Cucurbitales; family Datiscaceae; genus Datisca; species Datisca glomerata. The sequence goes on from QANY01013574.1 coordinate 97,651, forward strand.
ATATGGTATCATGTTTAACTTTGTTCATGTATATATGTCTTACACTACTTAAACATTTCTTTTTTTCCCCATTATTTTACTTTTGACTTCGTCTTTCTTTTTTGCATACATGCATCATGCTACGTAATAAGGATTGTAAAGAAGTATTCAATTCATTCATATATTAGAGACCATGACTTTCACTCTGAATGTGATAGAAGATCAAGTTACAGTAGCTCAATGGTCAAAGGAAATGCAGAAATGAAAAGAAGATTGTCTGAAAAATGAGGATGTCATTTTTCTACCATCAATCACTAAGATAGAGTTCTCACACATTGACTTAGAGAGGTTGAAGAAGATATGGGAAGATTTTTCACCAGAGCAAAAAAATCTGTTTATTGGCAAATATGGTCACATCACTTATCTTCTATATATTGTAGTCAACGCTCCCATTCTTCAGGATTTTATGCATTTCTGGGACCCTCTGTATATATGTTTCACTTTTGGAATAATTGAACTTGCTCCTTCAATTGAAGAATATCAAGCCCAACTGAATGTCCCGTTGCGAAACACAGACAAAGTTTATAATTACGACAAAAAGCTCACTTTGAAGAGAGCTTTATCTAAGCTCTAGGGTACTGCCCATGCACCTGATATTGAGAAAAGGCTGAAAATTAAATGGGGGAATGAGTGTGTGCATTTGGATTACCTCCTAGATCTCACCCAAAATGTCTTGAAGGAAGATAGGGGTATGACTCTTTTATGCTTTGTGTATTTATGGCGTCATGTTATTTTCAAAGATTCAAGGTTACGTGGATGATAAAGTGATAAAAATGTTCCTTCAAGTTGAATATTGTGTTAACATGTTATCTCAATTCTCGCTGAGACTTCTCGTTTCTTAAATCACATCCGAGTGCCTGGAAAAAGAAGTTCATCGGCTATCCATCTCTTTTGTGTATTTGGATTCTTAGCCATCTAAGATGTCTACTTGATTTCAAATGTCCTCAAGTTAGGTTTTCAAGTCCATGGATGAAGACGAGAATCCCCATTGCAGGACTTGGAATGGACAAATGGAATCTACAGTTTCTCACAAAAAAGGGCGTCACTCTCACACCTATCAAAGTTGAAAGATGATGATGTTATCTGGAAAGCTCATTAGATTCCGTTGACATCGATGATCTACAGATGTGGTAACTTTCAATGGGTCTCGCTCTTAGGACCATGAGGTTGTACTAGTTGTGCTCTGCTAATGGTGCTCTGTCAATTATACATGAGATAATTTATCCTTACCATGCACGCATTGAACGATATTGAAATCAGTTACGATTCTTAAGATATTGAACAAAAACTACAGCAATTGATTGGAGCTTGGAAAATAACGAGAATGATGTAAAATGAGAAGAATCGCATGAACTGCACAAAATAATATAAAGGGTGGCTTGAAAGTAGAATCAAAGTAACTATTGCCTTACCAGTTGAGGATTCACAATCATCTAAATCACCAGAAACTCATCAAGAGTTTGTTAAAAAGGAGGAGGGGATAAGTTATATAAGGAGTGTCCAAGAATTTAGCTCTCTAGGAGGAAAACAGACGACTAACAGTCAAGGCGAATTTGTCTAACAAACATAAGATTGAAGCCGAAAAACAACTCAGAGACTTGAAAAACAAGGTTGGGGACCAATAATATTTGAAGCGGAAAACATAGAGTTGGGAATTAAAATTCGCAAACTAAACAACAATATTAGAAACATGGCAGAAGACCATGAGAATTTACGAGGGGTAATCTATGAACAGGAGGATTGAATCATAAAGCTAGAAAGGAAAAATAACCTTATACAAGAGGTGTTAGAAAAGGTGAAGGGGACTGTCGATAAGAAAAATGCGTACATCGTTGAGTTATAAGAACAATATGACTCATTACAATGAATCGCCAATAATTTACAAGTTGATTTAGAGAATCAGAAAGTTAAGAAGAATGAGTCAACAAATGTTTGTGAAGAACTATCGAAAGTCATCGCAAGCCTCAAACATCGTTTCTCAAGCATAAATTTACTTTTATTACTATTATTGTTATTATTATTGCTTCTTTTTTGTTAGCAAATCTACCATGTCATTGTTTTATTTCTATTTATTTGAAAACAATGACATGGTAGATTTGCTAACGAAAAAGAAGCAATAATAATAACAATAATAGTAATAAAAGTAAGAAAGAGAGCAATCGTGAGAGGAAATGAAAAAAGAAATTAAGGAGCTGAAAGAGCAAATGGCTAGAGTTCTAGAACTCATTGCCGCTAGTAAGGAAAAAACCTTTAAAAATCAGTAAGAGGCTTAGTCATCACAAAATCAACCGCCAAACGATACTCCACCTTACCCTCACGGGTTCACTCCAACCTATCAACGTCATCAGACTGACTAGTTTCAACATGCTTTACTACCAGTAAATATCCAGCACTATCCATTTCTGAATGTCCAAGAAATGATGCAGACAGGGAAAACTGGCTACAACCCACCCATAATAACGCCTGGCCACAATCAAGCTTTCACTCCACAAGGAAAACTCGCTAATGAGTCAATCATCATACCCGATGTTAATGACCCAAAGGTGCAGAGGCCTGTTACCAAACCAAGTGAGGACACACTGTTAAAGGATAAGCTAGACTTTCTAGAGGAGAGATTACGCGCCATTGAAGGGTCAGATGTATATGGTACCATTGATGCCACCTAATTATGTTTAATCTCGGACGTAACCATCTCACACAAATTCAAACTACCTGAGTTTGAAAAATATGATGTTATTACATGCCCGAGAAGTCACTTTATTATGTATTATAGAAAGATGGCTGCTTATGCAAATGATGATAAGCTACTTATTAATTTCTTTCAAAATAGCTTGATGGGGGCTGCATCTCGCTAGTATATCCAATTGGATAACCAACATATTTGGAGATGGAAATATTTAGTTGATTCTTTCTTAAGACAATACAAGTACAACATAGATATAACTCCTGATCATCTGGATCTACAAAGGATGGAGAAAAAGCCTACTGAAGGTTTTAAAGAATATACGCAAAGGTGGAGGGAATTAGCTGCTCAGGTACCACCCCTGTCAGAAAAGTAGATCGCTGCGATGTTTATTAACACCTTGAGATCTCCATTCTATTATAGGATGATTGGAAACACTTCAAACAACTTCTCTGACATTATAGTGATTAGTGAAATGATTGAATATGTGGTAAATAATGGAAGAATTTCAGAAGTCGTATCAGATACATCATTTGTATTAAAAAGGCCATCGTGAAGCGAAAAGAAGGGGATGTACATGCGATCAATTTTGGGTACCCATCACAAGCTACGAAACTCGGGCTGAGATATTTAAAGTACAGTGAAGGGCCTAAATCTGCGACATCATATGTGGTAAATACCTCACAAATTCCGTACAATTATCACTCTCAACAATCAACTTTCAAAATAACCCAAGACAAAGTTTCAGATCATTGACTCACCAGTAAAATGTTGGTCAGGCTTATCAACGTCTAAGGGGAAATATAAATAATCAACATTTTGTCGAATATGGTCCAATCCCCATGTCATATATTAAACTCATACCACAATTGATATGGAATAATCAATTGGTGTCGATTCCTTATGAACCTCTTCAGCCACCATACCCTAAGTGGTATGATCCGACTGCTCGATGTGATTATCATGTTGGGGCAGTGGGACATTCGACGGATAATTACATGGCATTAAAGGGTAGAGTACAAGCATTGATTAAGGCTGGATGATTAAATTTTAAAAAGGCTAATAGGAATCCAAATATCAATTCCAACCTTCTACCAAATCATGAAAATCCTACCATAAACACAATTGAAGAATCTTTTCATATGAAAAGAAGGATGTGGCAAACGTGAGCACGTCAATGGAAATACTTTTTCATCTTGTTTCTAAAGCGGGGTACGTCTACCCAATACACGAAAAGGACAAAGACATTTCTGGAAAACATATACATGACTCTGATTGTTTGTTTCATGAGAACATAAGCGAGCATACAATTGAGGAATGTGGTGATTTTAAAAGGGAAGTACAAAGGTTGTTGAATGCAAAAATACTCACCATAAGTTAGAAAGGAGAAAGGGGATACCATGAAGATGATTCTTTAGTCTTCATGATAACTAAAGAATCGTCCGAAGTAAATGTTGAAGTGTCATCCTATATCTCAAAACCTCTCACAATACATTATGAAGAAAAGTCAACTCGCACCACTACATTTTATGCTCTGACGCCCATCACCATCCAAATACTAGGTGCATTTGCTTACAAAGATTCAAGAGCAGTACCATAAAAGTATTGATATGAGGTTATTGTAAGTGGTAACGACAAAAATCAAGCGCTAAATTTATCATAGCTCGATCTCCCCATAACTAATATTTCAGGAGTAGGTGGGATGATAAGGAGTGGCAGATGCTACATGATGTTTTGAAAATGGATAAAAATGACGAGTGTGAAAGGCAAAGGAAATGGAAAGACAAAGAAGGTGTCAATGGCATGAGTTCCAAGGAGAAATGCATGGCGGCTAAGTGATAAACCCATACATAATGAAAAGGTATGGAGAAAGAAAAACCAGTTTCTGAAGAAGTATGTGAATTTTTAAAGCTTATCAAGCAAAGTGAGTACAAGGTGATAGAGCAACTTAATCGCTTACTTGCTCGTATATCCTTACTATCACTTTTTCTTCTGAACCACATCATCAAGCATTATTGAAGATTTTGGATCAAGCATATGTCTATCATGACATTACGAGCAAGTAAGCGATTAAGTTGAGCAGAATTGTAGGAAATATTACCGCACCAAATTTTATCACTTTCACAGATGAAATCCCTGCCGATGGTACTGGGCAACCAGAAACAACCATTCTAGTTGAAGGAATTGGTCACCATTAAACCATCATACTGCTATCTCCATCAGAGAGAGCATCTGAAGGAGCTTCACAGGCACTAAACCCCATTATTTAATTTCATCCTCATTCCCCAAGAACGGAACAAAAACCGCTCTAAAATGGAAAATGGGTCGGTGGTTTGAAAGCCTAAAATCTTGAGAGCAGGGACGCCTACTCTCTAAAAAGAAATCGAAACTGTAAAAAGGTCAGAGGCTTATAAGTCTAAGCCCTTGAGAACGGGAGAAACCCTCTCTCTAAAATGTGAAAAAAAAGGTTGGCGGACTAGAAGCCTAAACCCATAAGAGCGGGATAAACCTTCTATCTAAAAAGTAGAAAAAAGGTCGGTGGCCTAAAAGTCTAAGCCCTTGAGAGCAGGAGAAAACATTCTCTTTAAAATGTGGAAATGGAGGAAACGAAACACAATGGAAGCAGGAAAGACTCATCCGCTCTGAACGGGTTAGTGCTTTGAATTATGTTTTGAAACTTATAAATTTCTGTTTAGAAAAGTTGAATTAGTGCTTTGAATTATAAAAATATGAACTTAGATTGCTGCTTAGAATACATTAGGACTTAGAAATTGCAATGTGCTGAGTTACTTAAATTTGAAAAAATTATTTAGTTGAAAAGAGTTAAAAGTATGAGAGTCCTAACGTTCTACTTTACTCACTCGAATCTTACTAAATATAAAACACTAAACTAATGAAACGCTCCAAGAATAAAAAGACATTTCATTGATAAAAAAAGAAGGTACAAAAGCCAAAAAAAAAAAAAAGAAAAGCAAACTGCAGAAGGAAAGCTAAGACTCGTCGATACAAATGATTTTAGCAGCATGAAGGTTGGCAACATCATCAGCATCAACGGGAATGGTGGAGTCTTCAGCAACAGGAACGATAGAATCTTCAGCTACGGGAAGTTAAGCATCTTCGTCAGCGGGATCATCCTCAAGAGAAACTTTTGGAGGGAGGTTCTCCTTCCCATCCTTATAGCCCGCTAGATAGACCTTTCTCTCAGCCTTGTCAAACAAAGCCTGGTAAATGTCCTCGGTCTCTCTCTCTCTCCAATCAGCTTCCTCCCGAGCCACATTAGCAATAGTCAACCTATCTGCAACAATCTTCAGGTTCTTGTAGTAAGTAGCCTGACACCTCTCGGACACTTCAAGCACTTCCTTGGTGGCCTTCAAGGAATCCTCAAGCTTGGAGAATTCCATTGCCGCAGCTGCTGCCCCATGGGCAAAATCCTCAATTATGCCTTGAAGTTCGACTTCCCGCTTAGTGAGCCGCTCAATTTCTTCCCTCTAAGTCTCGAGGACCCCTTGATACCTTGCAACCTCCCTCTTCCATTGGGTAACTATCTTCTCATTATTAAGAAAGTGCTCTTGGAGGTTGTTATAGAAAATGATGGCCTGTAGAAAAGAACAAGAGAAAACCAAAACATTTAGCCAGCAAAAGAAGAATAACGAGTAAAGAAAGTTAGAAAATTAATGAGCATACCTTCATTAAACCATGAATGAGTAAGTAGAACTGATTCTCAAGAGACGTACCACGAGTAGCTGCCATATCCGCAGCAGACTAGACCCCGCGAAGCACAATATGTGCAGAACGGGAGTCGTTGAGGAAGTTGACAGAACCAAGAACTTGTGGAACCCCGTGAAAATTTCTCCAACATCACAAAGAAGGGTCCTCCCCTCCGCCCTGAGTGTCGGATGAGTGGATAGGTGTCGAATCCAGCAGAGAAGGGGGTGGGGGGAAATCGTTGACACTCGTCGCACTTCTATGCATATTGCCTAACATCCCGGTGCATTTTCGGCTAGTAATACCCTTCATTCAGTATTTTGTGGGCTAGAGATCTTCCCCCGATATGATTCCCGCACACGCCTCCATGTACTTCTGCTAACACGTATTCGACATCCTTTTTCTTTTAGGCACTTCAGATACGGTCCTGAAAAAGACCGCTTATACAATAAATCGTTGATTATGCAATACCTAGCACTCTGTTGCTGAATCTTCCTAACATGAAGTTTGTCTCGGGGTAGGATCCCTTATTTTAGGCAACATATTACGTCGTCTTGCCATATCGGTTCCAGTCCAATTTCCACCTCTGCTACCTCTTCAGCTATGATGCTTGGCTTTTTTAGAAACTCAACCAATACACTTCTTTTTCGGGGGATTTATAGTGAGGACCCTAAATTAGCCAATGCGTCCGCGTGCCCATTTTTCGCTCTTGGGACATCGTGGATTTCAAAATTATTTAGTTGCTTGAGCTGTCCCTTTGCTTGTTATAGGTAGCCAATCATTCTTTTGTCCTTTGCCGTGAACTCCCCTGTTACCTGTTTTACTACCAACATTTTGAATCACAAAAGATTTTTATTTCATTTACCTCTAATTCCCGTACCAGAATGATTCTCGCTATTAAGGCTTTGTATTCGGCTTCATTGTTTGAGGCATTGAATCCAAATAAGATGGAGTGTTCGAATGTTTCTCCAAATGGAGTTCGTAGTACCACTCCCGCTCTGGCTTCTTTTTTGTTTGACGCTCCGTCAATGTATAGTTCCCATGTCCGATTTTCAATTACTTATTGTCCGCTTTCTGATTCCTCATTGTCATCAAACGTAAAGTCTGCCGCAAAGTCGGCTAAGGCCTGCCCTTTGATTAATGTTCTCGGTTTACAGTGGATCTCGTATTGGCTTAACTCGATTGCTTGGCGTTCTTCCGCTTATTTCAGGTGATTGCCGGATACTTCTAATTGAGGAATCCGTTAGTACCTTTATGGTGTGTGCCTGAAAGTATGGTCTTATTTTCCTTGCAGCTACTACAACAACCAGTATTAGTTTTTCAATCCTTTTGTAACTGGTCTCGGCTACCACCAAACTTTTGTTGATGAAGTATATCAGCTTCTGCTTCCTTTCTTCTCTGTTTAGAACGGTGCTGACGGTGGTCTGTGAGATGGCCACATATAAATACAAAGGTTCCCCAGGCTTTGGTTTTGACAATAATGGTGGAGTGGTCAAGTATTCTTTTATCTTGTTAAGAGCTTCCTCACACTCGTCCTTCCATCTGTCTGCTAAATTCTTCCTTAGCTTTGTGAAGAACGGCTTACACTTGTCGGTTGGTTTTGAAATGAATCTATTCAAATACGTCAACCTTCCTGTTAAGCCTTGTATTTCCTTCTAGTTTCATGGGGATTTCATCTCCATTATGGATTTTACTTGATCTGGGTTGACCTCAATTCCTCGCTGCATAACTAAGTGGCCGAGGAATTTTTTGGCCGCTACTCCGAAGGTGCATTTTTCTGGATTCAACTTCATCGAATTTTCCCTTATGATGGAAAAGGCCTCAAAAAGGTTTTCAATGTGATCTTTGCGCTCTTGACTCTGTACCAGCATGTCATCTACGTAAAATTCCATGGTTTTCCCAATCTGCTCTCAGAAGATTCTATTTATCAGTGTTTGGTAGGTTACACCTGCAATTTTCAAGCCAAAATACATTACCTTATAACAAAAAGTGCCATGTTCATTTACGAAAGCCATTTTTCTTGGTTAGGCTGAAACATTTTCACTCGGTTGTATTCTGAAAATGCGTCGATGAAGTTTAGAGGTTCGTGTCCTAAGGTGGCATCCACCATCTGATCTATTCTGGGTAACAGATATTCATCTTTTGGGCAAAGCTTTTGTTTAGATTTGTGAAGTCCACACAAATCGTCTATTTCCCATTTTTCCTTTTTACCATGACAACGTTAGCGAACCATTCTGGGTAATCTACCTCTTTGATGAAATCTGCTTTTAGTAGCTTATCAACTTTTTCTTTAATGGCCAGGTTTCTTTCGGGCGCGAAACTCTTTTTTCGCTGCTTTACTGGTTTAACTAAAGGGTTAGCATTCAGTTTATGACAGATTATATTTTCCGGTATACCTGGCATCTCATGAGTAGTGGTTGAAAAATGTCATTGTTTCTCTATAGAAAGTCAGTCAACATTTCCTTCTCCTTTTCCTCCAAGTGGGCCCCAATATTTGTTATTTTCTGTGTTTCTTCATCTACGCAAATAGGTTTTATTTCTTCTTTTGCTTGGTACCTAGGGCCCACATATGCATCCTTCTGTGATTGCTTCCACCAGCTTTTCTTCTGCTTTTCCCGTCTTTAATTTCCTCACTGATTCCAATGCGGTTACCGTGCAGATTCTGGCGGCAACTGGGTCTCCCTTTATAGCTTTAATTCCTTCAGGGGATGGATATTTCAGCACTTGGTAATAGGTGGATGACACTGCCTTCATTTTATGTAACCAGGTCCTCCCCAAAATAGCGTTGTAAGGGGATGACGTGTCAAGTACCATGAATTCAGTGAGGTAATTGAATGGTTCTACGCTGACTGGGAGGTTGATCAATCCTTCTAAGTAGCTCACAGTCCCGTTGAAACCCACTAGTGGTTGTGGCAGGCCTTTTAGCTATCGTTCCCCCATAGACATTTTTCAAGTTTTGATCGATGGAGAATGTTGATGGCACTTCCGTCGTCAATCAACACCCTTCTTAGCAGACAATTTCTGACTTGTATTAAGATGACAATAGTGTCGTTATGATGCCAGTCATGCTTCAAGTCCGTGTCGCTAAAAATGAGTGGGGGATTCCTGCTTTCGTTGGCAGTGCCTTCCTGCTTCCAGCTTCCTTCCAATAGTGGTTTTTTACTATACACTTTCCTTTCTTTTCTCATAGTTCCCTCTAGCTCAGTTAAAGTGATGATGGTGTCGACTATTCGAAGCGGCTGCTTTCCATTATCACTTTTTCCCTCATCACGGGTTCCCTTTTCAACTTCCCGATGTGGTTCCTCCTTCTTTATAAATTGATTAAGGTACCCTTCTTTCATTATTTTCTCCACATAGTCCTTCAGCTAGAAGTTGTCTTCTATAAAATGTCCATTGCTCTTGTCAAATGAGAAATATTTATCCTTGTGCACATGGTCTGGTTCCCTTGTAAGTGGGATCGGTCTTTTCGGCAAACATTTATCTTTTATCATCTCCAAGACTTAGTTTATTGAGACAGTCAGCGGGGTGTAGACCTTGTCTCTAGGATGGATGTCATCCGCGGGTTTCCTTTGAGCAATGGTTTTATTTCGCTTGTTGTCCCCCCGCTCATCTTCTTTTTACGTTCTATGATTCTACTTTGAGTTCTGTTCTTCCTTCTTTATCTCATTAATCCGGCGTCCCGCTTACTTTAATAAACTTTTTTATCTTCCTCCAACGTGACGTACGCTTTCATCCTTTGGAAAGTCTCCGCTATGGTTAGGGGTTTTATTTTTGACAAATCTTCAAAGAAGGCTGATTACGGATCCAACCCTCGTCTAAAGGCCAGTTTCACCATTTTGTCGTCACATACTTTCCACCTTGAATCTATGAGTAAAGTTAGTAATAGATTGAGTAGGGAGGGAGTGATACCATTTGAGTGTAGTCTCGTCTAGACTTGGTGGGAATATCCTGCACATCAAAGCGTATTCGTGCTGGTATAACACCATCACTTGCTTGAAATGTCTGAGATGATCTGCAGGGTTTGACTTCCTTCATAACATTTGAATTTAGGTGCCACGAACTTTCTCGGAATCAAGGCGGCTAGGATTTTTGGACATAGTGGAGTTCTGGTGAGTGATTCTAGGTTGCGTTTTTTCATGCTTTCCAGGCTCCTTAGTTCCATCATCTCTTCCATGACAGCTTCCGTCATGACTTTTGGTGGGCGAACTTCTCCACCTCTTCCTTTATGTGTTCCTTGGACTGAACCTCGTCGTCTTCATTCCGTACGTTCCTACTACTTTCATTGTCGCTTTCTCATCTGACTTCAGTTCCTTCTTGGCAGTTGTCCCCTCCCTCACGGTTATTGTGCTCACTGACTTCTGCCCGCTTCTGTGCAAGGTCCCATTGTAATGCAGTGATCTACTCATGCATCGTCTACCACAAATTTTGTAGTGTTTCAGCATTTCGTTGTTCCATTTCTTGCATTCGGCCTAGGATGGTTCGAAGCATCTCAGCTGGGGGAGCAGGGTGATTAGCTTGTCCATCCTCGTTCCTATTTCCTTCGTTTAGGGCGGCGTTTGACCTGGTTTAAGGCATGGCTTGGTTTTCTAGAGAGTATCTTTAAGGGTTTTTTTACTTCTCTCAATGAAAGTGCCAAAATCTAAAGGATATTTTTTATTTAGCTAGGAGAATAATGATAAGTGTTACTCAGAAAGAATGGGAGGGGAATTTAAGAGTAATAGGAGTTTCTTAGAGTTGTATTGAATGTCTTCTTCCTTTAATACATTGGCCTTTATATAGGTTTCCCGAGTCTTATATGTAAATTAAAATAACAATATAAAAGGAAGCATCCGTTATTCCTAGGGATTACACTTGTTTGTGGGGATCATTCTATTGGCTATGACCCCCTTTTTCTTTTCTGTCTCGCTCAGTCGTCAATCAATCATGGCCACTTGGTGATTTCTTATAGCTTTGAGCCAATCAGTCATAGTCACTTGGTAATCTCTTCATCTGAGTATTTTCAGCCTTTACTAAATGAATCGTTGTCGCTTGTCTGTCATCTCGAGTTTTTTCGCATGTCTTTATTCTTCTTCTCTTCCTCATTTTCTCGTTCTGGCGAGGTCTCTTGCTTCAGCATTCTTTCCTGCTTTGACGAGACTTCCCGCTTCGAATTTATTTCCTGCCCTAACAAGGTCTCCCGCTTCAACATTCTTCCCCGTTCTAACGGGGTCTCCCGCTTCTGGGATCTCCCTGCTTCGATGGGGCTTCTTGCTTCAGCGTTCTTTCCCGCCCTGATGAGGTCTCCCGCTTCTACATTCTTTCCTACCCACCCCCGAATTTTGCTGTGTCCGTGGCCCATGCGTCCTCTCAGGATTCGTTATTTTTGTACACGTGTCTTCGGTGGTTTTTTCCCTATTCATTTCCCCACATTACACTCACTGAAATTCATTTATTGATGAGTAATGATGATGAATCCTTGATTCGCATGTGCTTTTTCAAAGATGTATTGTCATCTCTCGGGAACTAGCACTTCTTTGGAAATAACAAACAAATATATATATAACAGTTAATTAAATCAAGGAAGGCGCGTGCTTTGTCTCTGCTTCTTTTGCCAGTCGTCGTTGTGCTATTCATTGACATTAGTGAGGGCTATGTTTTTTCAGTCGCGCCCTTTCAAAAAACATTTTCTCGGATTCCCGTTTTCAAAGAAATTTATGGAGCGCCTTTTCATTTTCTACTTCTTCTTCTTCATTTTTAACCCAGAATCTATTTAAGGATTATCTTGTTTTACTTCTTACCACCTTCGTTTGTGATAAGATATCCTCCCCTGTTATCTTCTTCTTCATTTTCTTGTTAGAAATCCCTTCCCCTTTATTTACGGCATGAGGCAAAACTTCTAAGTTTAGTCCCCCAGTACCTTTGGTCAGAAACGAGGCTGAGCTAGGATATTTCCTAGATTCCCACTGTGACGACTTTCCCTCTGACGTAGTGTACGGTCTAGGTGAAAGTGGGTCTGCAGGCCATCCCTGTAGTCCTTCATATCAAATAACCTTAAGCCCTATGTACATAGCTTTGGGGCTTAAGCTTCATCTCTCCCCTTTCTTTCAGGAATTAGTAACAAAGAGTGAGAAAGTGAGACTAAGAGAGAGAAAAAGAGTGAGTGTGAAGCCTCGCGAAGGAGAGAGTGTGATAGACACTGCTCGATAGAGAAGAAAACTTAAAGAAGCTTTTCTATTCTGCATTATCAACTCTGTATTTTTTCTTTCTTATTCTCCTTCAGTCTGTGAATGTTTTCTCTGTAACTCTGCATTGTAAACTTTGATCATATAGTGGATTAGCAGTTCTCTATAAACTGGATGTAAGTATATCGCATTGATAGGCTGAACCAATATAATTTTGCTGGTGTTCTTAATTGTTCTTGTCATTTTTCTGTTCTAGAAATAAGCTTATCAAGTATATGTGTGTGAAATCATAACAAAAACTTTAATTACTTGCTCACTTCCAATAAAAGGGACTTGGAGATAAACTTCTTAATTTCATTTTTACTTACTCTTAGATAATTTTGATTAATTCTCTTCAATTTACAATGCTTTATTAAGTACATTTATTTGGTAATGAATGAAATTTGTTATGTATAGTAGTAAAAAGAGTTTGCTTTTCACATTCAATGTGTTGTTGAAGCCATTAACTATTTTGATTAGTGAAACATATTCTTCGAATGCATGAATGTTATGAAGACATGCACTAATATTTATTTTGATTCATTTATTTAATTATTTAGTGGAACTTAACTTTTTGATGTTGGTGTACCTGTGATCTATATAACATACAATTTGATGCAAATTAAAGCAATTTTTTGTTCAAGGTGGAAGATTTTGTGTGAAAAACTCTCACTTAGGCATGCATATGGCGAGCATATAAAATGTAATGTGTGTATCATGTTTTTTACGTAGAAAACTCTTGCGGAAAAAAACCCACGAGAGAAATTGTATATTGCAATAACAATCAACATTTTAAACTAAATATTTCTCAAGGTAGTTAGCATTCCAGGGTTACTCCCTTCTTTGCCATGAGGTGATAGTAGCCGCTTCCGCCTACAATTTTGATGATGAAAGGACCTTCCCAAGATGGACCAAACATTCCTTCTATTTAGAAGATCTTTTTCAAAACCAAATCTCCCCTCTAAAATTCACGCTTTCTAATTTTCTTCTGGAAGTAGGCTTTCCTTTTCTGATTGTAATTAGCTATTTGCACGAGTGCTGTTTCCCCTTTTTCTTCTAACAAATCGAGATTTTCTTTCATGAGTTCTTCGTTATGTAGTTTAGTTAGTTCTAATATGAGAGTTGGGTTTCCTATTTGCACTGGTATACCCGCTTCTATTTCGTAGGCCAAAGCAAACGGTGTTTCGCATGTTGCATCTCTAGGAGTTGTTCGATATGCCCATAGTACTGTTGGTAATGCTTCTACCCATTTTCCCTTTACTGACTCTAGACGTTTCTTCATGTTGTCGAGTATGATACGGTTTGATCTTTTAGCCTGCCCATTTCCTTTTGGGTAGTAGGGTGTAGAGAATCGGTTGGTAATTTGTAGGTCTTCGTAAAAAGCCCTCACCGTCCTTCCTGTGATTTGAGGTTCGTTGTCAGACACTAATACTCGAGGGATTCCCCAGGAATCACCTTACTTCTTCTTCACGAATCCTAGCAAAAGCTTCTACCTCAATCCACTTGGTGAAGTAGTCAGTGGCAACTAGCAAGAAGCGTTTCTGAGCGGGTGTCATGGGGAGTGGCCCAACGATGTCCAAAGCGCACTGCATGAATGGCCAGGGACTTGTCACAGTGTTGAGTTATCATTATGACAATTTTATTACGAAGGTGGGAACAGTAGGAGGAAGACTCAAAACCGCTTGGGAAGAACTTGGGGACTCGTGTCTTGGATGGACGTTCCTTTCTTCCTCGGACACTTCCCAAATAATGGTACTCGTCAAACGTGTGCGCCTTGACATAATGCTCATTGCAAGGTGTTGAAACAGACGCTCCCGTTCCACGTCTTCCCATTCATGCCTAGAAGATATAGATGTACTAGAAATAGAAATCAGAGACTGGGAAGTGAAAATACCTAGTGGTATTTTAGGAGAAGACGGGGGAAATGATGTGGATGGCTGTTCTAAAGGCAGAGGCACTGTGCGGAGAGGTGAAGCTTGGTTATCTTCCGGGACAAAGATGACGTTGATTTCCCATCTTGGATCTTGGAGATCGTCCCAATCTCATCCGCGAATGTTGATCGCGACTATGATCTTCTCTCTTGAATCCCGAGGAAGATAGGGTGTTTGTTCTTTTTATTATCTACACAGATAAATAAGTAGAAAGAAAGTTAGTAAAAAAAATAAAGCAAAGAAGTAGGATCCGGAGCTCCGACGACTTACTGTAGACTCCCCATCTATGAGGAATCGTCCAACGGCCATCACCGCCCCAGTTCCCTCCTATCTAGAGAACATCCCGGTCCTAGCCTTTGTTCCTTTTTGGGACCGTAGCGATAATTTTTTTTCAGCACCAGGGCGAGGGGGCGGATAGTAACACTCGAACTCAACACGATACTTGATGATGTAGCACGCCCTAAGTGCATCTACTCCTAAATCTAAGTCATACCTCATATTCAAGGCTTCAAAACCAAGTAAAATCCTATACGAGGTAGGGGTAAACTATGATAAAGTGAATTTACAAGTGTGGAAGAATTCGTGAAAGAAAGGGGAGAAATGAAGCTTAAGCCCCAAAGCTATGTACATAGGGCTTAAGGTTATTTGATATAGAGGACTATAGGGATGGCCTGCGGACCCACTTTCACCTAGACCGTACACTACGTCTGAGGGAAAAGTGTCACGGTGGGAATCTAGGAAATATCCTAGCTCAGCCTGGTTTCTGACCAAAGGTACCGAGGGCTTAAACTTAGAAGTTTTGTCTCACGCCATAGATGAAGGGGAACGGATTTCTAACTTTCTTTACTCTCTATTCTTCTTTTGCTGGCTAAATGTTTTGGTTTTCTCTTGTTCTTTTCTGTAAGCCATCATTTTTTGTAACAGTGTCCAAGAGCACTTTCTTACCAATGAGCAGACAGTTGCCCAGTGGAAGAGGGAGGTTGAGAGCTGTCATGGGGTCCTCGAGACTCAAGAGGGCTGAAATTGAGCGGCTCACGAAGCAGGAAGCCAAACTTCAGGGCACAATTGGCGATTTTGTCCATGGGGCGGTAGCTGCGGCAGCAAAATTCTTCAAGCTTGAGGATTCCTTGAAAACCACCAAGGAAGCGCTTATGAAGAGTCCGAGAGGTGTCAGGCTAATTACTATGAGAACCTGAAGATTGTGGAAGATAGGTTGACTACTGCTGAGGTGGCTCGGGAGGAAGCTGAGTGAAGAGAGAGAGAGAGAGAGAGAGACCGAGGAAATTTATCAGGCTTTGTTCGGCAAGGCTGAGAAAAAGTTCAATCTGGCAGGCTATAAAGATGGGAAGGAGAACCTCCCTCCAAACGTTTTCTCTTGAGGATGATCCCGCTGTCGAAGATGCTTCAGTTCCCATAGCTGAAGATTACGTCGTTCCTACTGTTGAAGACTCCACCAGTTCCGTTGCTAATGATGCTGCTGCCAACGCTCCTGCTACTAAAGTCATTTGGATCGACGAATCTTAGCTTTCCTTCTGCAGTTTGCTTTACTTTCTTTCTTGTTTTTTTGGCTTTTGTACCTTCTTTTTTTTTATCAATGAAATATATTTTTCTTCTTGGAGAGTTTCATTAGTTTAGTATTTTATATTTAGTAAGATTTGAGTAAGTAAAGTAGAACGTTAGGTCTCTCATACTTTCAACACTTTTCAATCAAATAATTTTTTCAAATTTAAGTAACTAAGCACATAGCAATCTCTAAGTCCTAATTTATTCTAAGCAACAATCTAAGTTCATATTTTTGTAATTCAAAGTACTAATTCAGGCTTTTCTAAACAACAATTTATAAGTTTCAAAATGTAATTCAAAGCACTAACCCGTTCAGAGCGGATGAGTCTTTCACGCTTGTGTTTCGTTTTCTCCTGCTCTTGAGGGCTTAGGCTTCTAGGCCGCCAACATTTTTTACACTTTTTAGAGAGAAGGTTTCTCTGGCTCTTAAGGGTTTAGGCTTCTAGTCTGTCAACATTTTTTCACATTTTAGAGAGAGGGTTTCTCCCGCTCTCAAAGACTTAGGCTTATAGGCCACCGACATTTTTCAGTTCGATTTTCTTTTTAGAGAGCAGGCATCCCTGCTCTCAAGGTTTTAGGATTTCAAACCACCGACCTGTTTTTCATTTTAGAGCGGGTTTTGTTCCGCTCGCTGTGATTTAGGTTTTTAGGCTATGATCATTACTCTTTCTTTTATATTGTTATTTTAATTTACACGTAGGACTTGAGAAACCTATATAATGATCAATGTACTAGAGTAAAAATACATTCATACAACTCTAAAGTGCAATATGTGTATCATGTAATTGACTTGAGTTTGCTTAATTGAATTTTAAACATAGTTTTATTTCCGGAATAGTTTTATCACAATCTTTCATGCATCTCCCCCAAAATTATTTTTTTTACTTCTCCTATAAGTATAGAATTATCTTATTCAATATTTACTAACAATATAAGAGAAATATAGATAATTTTGAATTGTGTTATGTTAGAATAATTATCTTTTTGTTTATTATTTTCTTGCTTGATTGAAGGTTTACTATCTAATATTTTTTGTTGTGTTTGTGTCAAAGTTTTTATTCTTCTTTATTTTATTTTCGTTTTTATTAATAAATCAGTCAGTCAAGAAAATGTCCTGAAACTAAAAGTAACAGTGGTAGTAAGCTTCAAACTAACAATACAAAGCGGCATCATGCTAAGAAGATGATTAAGAAAGGGCAGGGGGATTTAGGTTTTAGATTTTAACGAAAGTTAAATGAAAATGATATAAATAACTAATTCTCATATTAGAAGAGTATTTGATGCTAAAAAAATATTTAGATGTTTAAATTAACTTTTTTTCCTTTATATAATACCCTCTACAATTTTCCCAAACCTAATCCCATTTTTCAAACCCAACTAACACTCCGCCGCTCTCTCTTTCGCTCTCCATCATTCCATCATTACATGGTCTCCTGACCCCCTCCCACGACTCTCTTGTCCCTCTCGTCTTACACTCTCGTCTCTTTAACTCTCACAGATCTCTCGTCTCTTTAACTCCCACAGATCTCTCGTCTCCCTCTCATCTCCCTCTCGTCTTCCTCTAGACTATTAAATCTAGCAATGCTCACATCTCTAGTCTACCTCTCTTTCAAATTCTAATCTAACAAATCTGGCTATCTAGTCTCCCTCTCATGTCCAGACTCTCTCTCTCTCTCTCTGTGTACAAATCTAGAAGCTAATAATGGTTGAGACGAATAATAATGAGATTCAAGAAAACCAAGTACTGAGATCAAGCTTACGGTCTGATAGTTTTTTGCGAAGCTTTACATCTCTCCTTCTCTCGTTCTGCTTGTAATCTTCTAGTGGTTTCAGGTAATTCAGTAAATTTTATTCTAGATCTGTAAAAATTTGTAAGAAATTTCGAGATCTGTAAATTTTGTTGAGAATTTATGAATCTGAATAGTTTACTAAAAATTTCTAAATCTAAGTTTATTAAGTAATTTCTGGATATGTGCATATTATTCTTCCCGTATGAATCATGTATTTGTTCTGTGATTGTTCTTTAAGAATTTTTATTTTTTTCTTATGCTATATGTTCTAGTATGTGCTCTCCACGCCATGAACTCTCTCTGCTCCCCTGCGTGCCGTGTTCCACCCTCACCGTGAAGTTAGCCTCATATTCGTCCCGGTATGCTGTGATTAGTTTGGTAAGCATTGATTAGTGATTACTGGTCTGAACCTGTCATTAGTCATGGTCTGAAGCTCCATAGGATTAGAAATAAAAAAGAAAAGCAAAAAAGAAAGAAAATGTGAGGAAAAAAGTAAAAAAAGAAAACCAGAAGAGAAAAAACTGAAAAAGTGAGTTTTAGAGAAAATAATTAAGCCAGCTTCCACATGAATTTTATTTTTAAAGAGTGGAATTTTTTTTATCAAATTACTTCCCAAAATAATCCGAGGGTTTAATGGAAATTTTGTGTACTGGAAAAGTAGAGGTTAGGTAGAAAAATGATTTTTCAGGTTTAGATGAATGAGTAGTGAGTTATGAGTTAAGGGACGGCTTAGATTGGATAAGTGAGTGAATTCAAGTTGTGGTGTTGAATCTTGTGAGACACGTTGACGTTGAATGATGAAAAATAAGCAAGTGGTTAGTATATTTCTTAGTTTGACAAATAAGAAATTGAGATAAATAATTAATAAAAGAAGATGAAATAACTTAAAAATGGGTTCTAAACTCAAATCTACAAGTATCTAAATTTGCTACAAACTCTTAAATATTAATAAAAAAATGTCTTTTAAATTTTTTTCAATTAGCTGTGTTTATATACAAGCTCAACTCTATTTACGAAATAAAATCTTAATGCTACTTGAAGCAATATAAACTAATTTTAAAAAACTAAACACCAACTAAATTATTAGGAAATAAAACCTAATTATGGAATTAAAGTAATTAAGAAATTAAATTTAGGTATTTCTCTCATTCTTGAGATTTACGGTAGGGTGCCCCTCTTAAGAGGGTATGAAGTGTACTCATTGCATCTCTTTGTGAACAATGTGTATTGCCTACTCAGTAATGATTTTTTTTTTACTTATATCCTTTTACTTGATCATATCTTCTTCTGCACCAAATTCTTTGCACTAAAATTTCATGGAATGATATAAACCCTTTGCACGTAAAATATATTTGCTCATACTATCATTCATGGTGAGAAAAAGATTTTAGAACTTTTATCACGTCGTGAAATTTATCAATACATGTTTATCTTTTCTAGAACTTTTGTAAAGTTTCATGATAGGGTGATGACATCTGACTGTTAGAATAGGTTGATTAAGTATAATTCTTCTTATGTTTTATAACCAACGAGGATATTCACCAATGTTAATATTGAGACCTATGATGATAAAGATGCATTATACATGATGTTTTTATATACGAAGCAGTTGACTTAAAGATTTTGTTATAAAGTTATATATACTTAAGTTTGAGAGACATTAGAACACAAACTATTATAATGTTATTGTTATAATTTTTGAAGTTACTCGATTTTTTATTAATTTATTACTTTTAAACTATATGAGAATCGTTAATGCAATTTATCACATAATATCATGTTTATGACGGTAGACATGGTGATTTGTTCTCGGGTATTTATCTCACTTTTGAAGATAGAGTATTTTTCTGGTAAAAGTGAACAATAACTCCTGTTTTTTACAAGCTTGAGGGAAAATTTCAGAAAAATACTCTTATCTTTAGATGTGACACAATTACTCGAGATATATGTGATAAATTGCATTAATGATTAACATGTTAAAGAAAAATATAGTTCAAAATCAATAAATTAACAAGAAAAATCAAGTACATTTGTGTTCTAGTGTCTTTCTAACTTGAGTCTGTTTCACCTTTTAACCAATATTTTAAGTAACATGCATCTTCATCATGTTCGGCTTCAATATTTTTAATATTGATGAACAGTCTTGATGGTTACAAAATATAGGAAGAATTATAAATAATCAACTTCGTCATCTCTCTATTCGAGAACTTTATAAAAGTTCTAGAAAGGGGAGACGTGTGTTGATTAGATTTGCAATGTGGTAAAAGTTTTGAACTTTCATCTCACCAAACTTTTATGACGGCAGACACGGTGATTTGTTCTCGGGTATTTATCTAGTATTGTTCTGGAGTTTTCTCACGTCTGTAAAGCTTGGGAGTTCTTGTTCCTTTTTAATCATTCTCTGCCAATGTCTTTGAATATATTTGCTAGGTCTATTCCACAAAAAAGAATTGGTAAATAATTATTTATCTTAATCAAATCTTTAATCTCATGTGACGTAAAAGAATTAAATAAAAGTGACACATGGTATAAGAAGAGCTTGAGAGTAAGACATGACATCATAAGAGACTTTCATATATATATATATATATATATATAAGATTATTCTATCTGTTAGGTGTTTCTAATTCTTCTACATGATCAAATTTAAATTGTAGCACTCAAGACAAATTAATTGTTGAAGCAACCATAGAATACTTTGTAATTGATTGATAACTCCTGTTTTTTACAAGCTTAGAACAATAACTCCTGTTTTATACAAGCTTGAGAGAAAATTCCAGAAAAATATTCTATCTATTGATGTGACAGAAATACTCTAGAGCAAATCACAGTGTTTATTATCATAATCATGATATATGTGATAAATTGCATTAATGATTTCTATGCCAAAGAAAAATATATTTTAAAATCAATAAATTAACAAAAATACCAAGTACATTTGTGTTCTAGTGTCTTTCTAGCTTAAGTCTAAAAACTTTTTCCTTAATCTCTGAGATGCGAAAAAAATCATTTAAATATATAAATAAATATTAAAATGATTAACATGTGCAACGCATGTGAGAATAAATTGATAAAAAAAAAATAAAAAAAAAATTAAGGGGCATTGTCAAATAGGAGATAATGGGATTTGAGCCCAATACCACTCGTATAGAAAATAATACACATGACCAAGGAGCTATGTCACTATACACAAGGGGCACACTATAAATAAAAGTTAAATATGATACAAAAGGTAGTTGCTATCTAAAACATAAAAAGAGAGGGTGGGGGTGGGGGGCTATGTTGAATCCATCAATGCCATTCACCACTATGGACGACGTCCGTCATTATGCTTCTCCAACTATGACACGACTTGTTGGTTCTCTCTCTTTATCTTCCTACACAGCGTATTCGATAGCCTCTCCGTCCTAGACCCGTTGTCCTGAGTTAAATGTGGTTGAGTTGGGTATTGAATGTATGAGTTTCATTTAATACACTGGCATTTATATATGCTTTCTCATTTACATAGATCGATTAAGAAAATAAAAAATGGTAGGGGAATGATTATTCTTCCCTCTATGATCTTAGGGGTATTCATTACACCCATACATGGGGGTCCTTTTATAGTGCATGTGCCCCTTTGCTTTTCTTCTTTACCGCCTCCATCTGCCAAGTCTAGCCGCCAATCTATCATGGTCACTTGGTAATCTCTTATGGTTTGAGCCAATCAATCATAGTCACTTATTCGCTTGTAAACTTGTCTCGTCCAAGTCATCTAGATCTTGAAATCTTACTTTTGATGAGATTATATGGCTTTGAGCAAAATGTTGACGAAGCCTATATTTATAAATACATCAAAGATTAAATAGTGATTTTCTTAATTCTTTATGTTGATGATATTCTACTCATTGAAAAAAATGTAGAAACTTTATCAAAGGTAAAAAAATGTTTAGTTGAGAAATTCCAAATGAAAAATTTAGGAGAAGCGAACTATGTTCTAGGCATCCAAATTCTAAGAGATAGAAAGAAAAAGCTCTTGACACTTTCTCAGGCATCTTATATTGATAAAGTGTTAGAGAGATTCTCTGTAAAGAATTTCAAGAAAGGTTAACTACCGACTATACATGAAATTGTACTCTCCAAAGAATAAAGTCCTAAGACATCTTAGGAGGAAGAAGATATGAGAAATGTTCATTATGCTTCAACTGTTGGTAGTCTCATGTATGACATGTTGTGTATGATATCTTATATCTGTTATGCAGTGAGAATTATCAGTCGTTATAGTCGAAGACAGCTAGTCAATTAGTCTTAGTGGATTTTGCCTTTCCCTTTCTGATCTTTGTCTTGTCGATCTGGTCAGAAATTATTGCGGCTAAGGAATCCCAGAAGTCAGCAATTGTAGGCTCTGGTGGGTCCTCTGTCGTGGTCAGGTCTGGTGTCAAGTCTGGTATGTCATTTGCAGGGTCTTGGCTCTCGCCTGCAAGGATGCTGAAAGCATTATGTTGACTGATGTCCAGACTGAGATCAGTGATGGCAGGAGGAGGTGATATGGATAATGGTCTGGATGGACTCGGGTTGGTACTGGTTGTGGCCATAGAAGATGTGTCAGAACCAAAAACATGAAGGAATTGGTTTTTCACAAAGGCCATGGTTTTTACTGCTAGATCTTGTTCACTGATGTGAGGGAATTGCTGTTTAATTAGGTTTTGAGCATTTAGGAAAGGGTTGCTCGTAGGTGCTGGTATAGGTTTAGGAATAGAATCATAACATGCTTGGGCATGTGTTTTGATGATTTTGGTTAATTATGATAAGTGGGGATTCATACATTTGTCCCACCATTTAGTTAAAAAGATACGTTTTAATACTGGTATACCATTTTGGTATTCACATTTTAAATCCCATTTCCATATCTATGGGATGTTAAATCGGATGATAAAATAAATCCAGGCTTTGAAAACAGTGGTATTTTTCTGGAAAAGGGCATATTGGAAATGTCACTCTTTAAATTCAGTTTGTAATTTTTCTGGTAGAGTTTCAATGGTAATACCAAATTTATCCCACCAAAAGAGGAACCAGTTTGGTAATCCTGAGTCTAATACTTCAGGACAAATACGGATAAACCATGTATGGTTGTGTATCGGATTTTGATATTAAAACATATTGGTAAAGGATTCAATATAATCCCAGTAGCTGTATTTTATTGTTTTCTGGTGTATTTCCATTGTTTTAGTAATATGAGGATGTAAACCCCATTGATTAATGAAAATAAAATTGCGGATAACAGCCTTACTAAAAGAAATTGGGCTGGTGTTTCGGTTTGAGTCATGGAAAGTATGTCTTATTTCCATGCTTCCAGATTGAACTACTATAGCCTCATAAATATATCGATAGTGTTCAAACCTGGTTGGATACTGTTGTGTGGAGAAATATCGATTTTTGATCTCTCATGGATCTTCCATCCATTTCTCATCATTAGGTTCAATGATGAGGATTCGCTCCTCAGTCATTCGATTAAGTATATACTGTTCAGGTGTCAAGAGGATTTCTTTTGTACTCTTACGAGTAGTCTCTTGCACACTGGGGAGTTCTGAGGGCCAGAAAATCCCATCATTCGGATCTTGCAGATTAATTCTGCCACGTCCGCGCCCACGAGAGCTACGGCCTCTTCCTCGGTTACTCATGATTGAGTTTTTCCTGTAAATATTCACGGGTTAGAAAATCAGGAAGAGAATTATGTTCACCTTTAATATATTCAATATCAAAGTCAAAGATAGATAAAATACTTTGCCATGATGCAAATATTTGTTTAGATGCAAGATTTTGAACATCTTTTTTGAAAATCTGTTTTGCAGCAGAGCAATCAACACGGATAAGAAAATGTTGGTTTAAAAGATCATCTTGAAATTTTAAAACACATTTCACAATAGCTAAACATTCTTGTTTAATTGTCGGGTAATTTTTTGCTGGTCCTTTCCAAGTACCAGAGGTGAATCTTAATAATTCTTCTTTATGAGTTTGGGGATTTAGCTGTTTCAGAATACCTCCATATCCTAGGTTAGAGGCATCAGTTTCTACTATTTTATTCCATGTCGGGTGTGGTAAAGCTAAACAATGTAATTGTTAAATTTTAGCCTTAATGTGCTTAACTGCTAAAGTAAGATCTGATGTCCAAGGTATATGTTTCTTTTGGAGTCTCTGATTTAATAAGGCAGTATCCTGAGCTAATTGAGGATAAAAGTCTCGGATGTAATTTAAACTACCTAGAAAGTGTTGTAATTGAGTTTTATCTTTTATTTCATCTGGAAACTTAGATGCAAATTCTATACTACGGTTAATGGGAATAATAGTGTCATTAGATATGTTATGGCCTAAGAATCTAACAGTTGTTTGAAATAATTTTATTTTAGGAGCAGATAGAACTAAGCCATTTCTAATAATCACATGCTTAAAAATTTTCAGATGTTTAAAATGCTGGTCTATGGATGAGGAGAAAATTAAGACATCATCAATATAACAGATAATGAATTCAGTATAAGCATTAAAAATATCATTCATTATATGCTGGAATTCAGATGGACCATTTTTAACACCAAATGGTAAAACATTCCATTCAAAATGGCCAAAAGGTACAGTAAAGGCAGTTTTATACCTGTCAGCTTCAGCTATTTGTATTTGCCAGAATCCAGATTTCAGATCAAATTTCGAAAAGATCATAGAATCATAAAGTCTATCTAACAGATCTTTTTTATTCAGAATTGGATATCTAATCCATTGTAAAACATCATTTAATGGTTTATAATTGATCACTAATCTAGTTGATCCTCTTTCTATTTCAGCATTTTTGTTTACATAGAAGCCAGTACAACTCCAAGGAGATTTACTGGGTCTAATTAATTTCTTTGTTAACAAAGATTCAATATCAGTTTTGCGGAGTTCTAAATATTCCTTCTTCATTTGACTAGGTCTGGATTTGGTAGGAATATTCTTCTCATTGAAGTCAGGCTGATATGGTAAAGAGATGATGTGTTTCTTTCTATCCCAGAAAGCATTTGGGATATCACTACAGATTTCAGAGTGGAATTCATGAAGAATAGTTTGAATTCTCTTTTGTATTGCTGGTTGTTGAATTCGTTGGTCAACAGTTAAGAAATGTATTTCTTTTTGTAATAAATTGATCTGATTGGTCTTATTATCAATCAGATGTCTGATGATATCAACTTCCTTTTTATATGGTTTGGTAATGAATTCAAAGGAAATGTCAACAGTATCTACAACTGTATGGATACCTGAGGTATCAATTCTGGTAATAGGCATAATTGAATTGAGAAAAGGATTGCCTAATATAATGCTTTGTGTCATATTCTTTATGAGCACAAATGAGGCAGATATGCAAACTCCCTGTTTGCAGATAAGCGCTTCTGGTATCTTGTATTGAATTCTCATAGAATTCCCACTGGCGCTTGTGAGAGATTGAGTGGTTGTATGAAAATATTTTAAAGGAATTAATCTTTCATGGATACAGTTCATATCTGCACCACTATCTATTAAGACAACGGCGTCAGTTATGAGGAAATCAGGTTTGATTACTAAGGTAATCTTAGTATACCATTTCTGAAAAGTTACCTGGTTAAGAAGGAAGAGATACGGGTTATTTTCTTTTGTCTGATTTGGCGAGATCTGACAAGTCTGATCTGGGGCAGTCAAAGTTTGACTTTGACGTTGACTAGGAGATGGTTGATCTGGTGAGGTCAAATGTTGACTTTGACTTTGACCTGGCGGATCTGGAGAAGGCAGATCTGGGAAGACTACAGGGGCTTTCCCTTTGGCTGTAGACTGTTTAAAGAGATTTAACTCGTGAGAAAAGATTTGATGTGCAGTTTTTAACTGCTGGATGTCAGATTTTATAGTATTGATTTCCATTTTCAGATCAGAAATGGTGACAGGTTTATGAGGTATATACTCCTTTTGAATACGGTTTAACAGTTCTTTCATACTGTAATTTTCTACAGGTTTGATATCATGAGTAGAATATTCTTTGTAACAAGTTTCAAGAAACTTGAGTTTCTTCTCCGGATCAGTGATTTGATCAGCTGTGGCAAGAAGAGATCGTTGAGGATCAGTTAAAACATTTAGACCTGGTCCTTTCAGATCTAAACCGTTCATCTCAACTATTGCCTTCCAATAGTTAGATTCTGTTATGGCATTGCAGTTCTTAGAGCTGCAGCAAGGTTGATCAGGTTGATCAGAAGTGGTAGAAGAATCAGATTCAGATGCAGAAATGTATGCAACGTCATCATCTGAATTGGTGGTAGAACTGTCTTCAGAGAGGAAGTTCAGAATCTTCTGTTGGGTTTCTTCATCGAGAGCTAACTCATGAAGTTTTCTTTTGAACTTAGATCAGCATTTGTTGGCAAAATGTCCAGTTAATCCACACTTATAACAGACAGCTTTGAGTTTACTGTTATGAGACTTCTGATGTGGTGGAGGTCTATATTTGGGTTCTTTATGTCTGAATTTCTTTTTGGAGAAGTATTTTTTATGCGGTTTAGGATGCTTTGACGAAATCCTAGGAGGTTTGGATGAAGAGGTGGTTGGATAATGAATTTTCGTATCATAGGCAAATTGATCGTAAAATTCACCTAATTCTTTTCTGTTGTCCAGATTCTGATTCTTCATCATCTGTTGAAGTTTCATATCATTGCATAAGCCTAGTCCTTCTTCTATTACTGGGTCAATGAGATGTCCATAAGTGTATTGATCATAAGGAATGTACATTTGATCATGCTTATCTCGGAGTTTTCTTCTTACTCTTTCAGCAAAAAGACTTGGGAGGCCATCAATGAACTTTGCCTTCCAATGTTCATTGTTTCCGTCACTTCTCTGCATGACTTTCATAAGAAAGACATCTTTGTACCATCTGAAGTGTGTCAGAGAAGGGCATCTCAGGTTTTGGAGGAGTTCTCTGTGTCTATCAGTATTGACGATTCATGGGCCAAGGAAATGGTGAATAATGGATTGGGCCAGGGTGTAACAAGCGTCTTCAGTTCTGGTGTGAGTACCAGTGATCGGGTCAATATGAATTTTGAAAGAGTCTAAGATTTCTTGGCGTTGACTTTCAGTGAGACAATTGTCCCACCAGCCTTTCAGTATTCCTGTGAAACCATCGACCAGGAATCTGCAGATCTGGTGATCCGTATTATCATTCTGTTTACAGACAGAAGAATACATGATCATTTGATGAATGGTCTCGAAGACCTGATATTCTGTTTTCCCATCTATGTTCCATTCATAGATGGTTTTCCCATGGTAAGATTTCTAAGAATGAAGAAAGTCTTCTTCATATAGAATATCTTGGGGAGTAGGTCTAGGGTAATAATACCTACTTGGTCCAGTTAAGGCCGTACGAGTCGTAGGTCTTTTGGAATAGTTAGAAGATAGTTTGTTGAGGGAATCATCAAAATTCTTCTGAATGTCAAGAATTTGAGAGAGTGAATACTCTTCTGGTTCATCAGGATTTGGTGTATCCTGATTCATCATGTTCAGCTGTCCTGAAGATGATTCAGGCACAGTCTTATCAGGTGTTGAGATCTTTAAATTCTTGATCTTATCCATTATGGATTCCATGAAGTCTTCCTCCTTGCTGGATTTTAATTTAAAATTCTGGACATCTAAAGAAGGTTTAAGAGTTACTGGTTCAATTGTTAATTTAGGTTTATCAGTTGGAGGAGTTTTAGATTGAGTCTCCTGGATTTGAGAAACCTGTTCCTCTATCCTAGTTAACTGAGTTCCAACAGTTTGAAGGAAGAGGTTGGTGTAATTGTTCTGCTTCGTTAAAGGCACAATATCTTTTACATTAACAATATCCTGATGGTTGGTTTTATCTGGCACCTCAGTATAGGGGTTAATGACCAAAGGTTTTTGGTTACCTTGCCCTGGAGCCAGTTCTAAGGATAAAGGTGGTGGATGAATAGTTTGATAAGTCCTACCAGTAGTGGTAATCCAAGTTTTCTGGATATTGGTGATTACTTGTAACTGTTGGTCATCCTTAATTTTAACTCTTTGAGTAAGCTGGTAATACCATTCGGGGAAAGACTGAAGGGATTGATTCTGTTCTAATTGGAAGTAGTACAGATTCTTCAGATCTAAGAGCTGTTGAGGATTATGGTTGGAGAAATACCAATCTCGGAAATCCTTATATTTTGGTTGCATAAAATCCTAGTGAAGACTTTGTCTCAACATGCTATTTGGCGTAAAATCCATTTAAATGTTGAATTGCATATCACTTGCGGTAGGGCTCAAAGGCCTTCTGTTGATGGTGGATTCATACACACCATGAGGAATCTGATTTTCACTGATGTGAATTCCTCTAATCTGATCCTCCGGGGGGAAAAATGATCAGATTCCTCTGATCTAGAGGGTTCAGTGAAAGAAGCCCGAGAAGATTCAGGGAGATCTACCTGATAAGGAGGTACAATTTGGCGACTAAGACTAGAAGAGCTTCTGGTCAGAGGCAGAGGTGGTTTGTGAAAACGAAGGTAAACATCACCACCATGAGTTTGGATGACATCATCCAAAGATTGTCGGATGACTGGTCTGGTAGGGACAGCCTGGGGAATTTGCCAGGTGTCAGGAAAGGTGATGTCAGACCAGAGAATCATACGAGGAACAGCCACTTGGCTGTTGAATAGATTTGTATCAATGAGGACTGTATGTCCTTGCTCACTTTGCTTTCTGGTATAAGGATTCAAGGTTGTTAAAACCTTAAGATGAATCCTAAAGAGGATAGCAAAGGGAGATGATCCTGGTAGATAATCATAGCCATGCGATTGAACGCGAAGTTCAAGTACTTTGGCTAGATTGCTGTCAGATAAAGCAATACTTAAATTCGAATAAATATTAAAATAAATAGGTTCATGAGATAAACTAGTCTCTATGGCTCCCATAAGAGAAGCTTTCCAGTTTAAACACCTACCATCTCTAAGGGTGCATTGTATGCTGGTGTTCTGTCCTAACAGAATTAACGATTTTAATGCAATTTGCACTAAACCTATATGCACATATTTATATTTTTGAATGAATGGATATAAATCATGCAAATGCAACAGATATAAAACATCATCATTATGCTGTAATGGAATGGCATACTCAAATGTTTTAATGATTTTACGGCTGGTGAAATCAAAGGTTCCAATTTTATATATTGTGTTAGGTTTAACCTTAGGGATTGTCCATTTATTTAAGGCTTCTTTTACATCTTGATATGCAATTAATTCAGTTACCTCAGAGG
The DNA here is from genome assembly GCA_003255025.1 of Datisca glomerata. Taxonomy (NCBI): domain Eukaryota; kingdom Viridiplantae; phylum Streptophyta; class Magnoliopsida; order Cucurbitales; family Datiscaceae; genus Datisca; species Datisca glomerata. The sequence goes on from QANY01013574.1 coordinate 126,828, forward strand.
TAAAGGCTACAGTATTTGCTATGGATTGTATAGATGCAGCACTGAGTTCAGACATGTGTATTAGACTCAGGATTACCAAACTGGTTCCTCCTTTGGTGGGATAAATTTGGTATTACCATTGAAACTCTACCAGAAAAATCACAAACTGAATTTAAAGACCCTTTTTCCAAAAAAATACCACTGTTTCCAAAGCCTGGATTTATTTTATCATCCGATTTAACATCCTATGGATATGGAAATGGGATTTAAAATGTGAATACCAAAATGGTATACCAGTATTAAAACGTATCTTTTTAACTAAATGGTGGGACAAAGGTATGAATCCCCACTTATCAGAATTAACCAAAATCATCAAAACACATGCCCAAGCATGTTATGATTCTATTCCTAAACCTATACCAGCACCTACGAGCAACCCTTTCCTAAATGCTCAAAACCTAATTAAACAGCAATTCCCTCACATCAGTGAACAAGATCTAGCAGTAAAAACCATGGCCTTTGTGAAAAACCAATTCCTTCATGTTTTTGGTTCTGACACATCTTCTATGGCCACAACCAGTACCAACCCGAGTCCATCCAGACCATTATCCATATCACCTCCTCCTGCCATCACTGATCTCAGTCTGGACATCAGTCAACATAATGCTTTCAGCATCCTTGCAGGTGAGAGCCAAGACCCTGCAAATGACATACCAGACTTGGCACCAGACCTGACCACGACAGAGGACCCACCAGAGCCTACAATTGCTGACTTCTGGAATTCCTTAGCCGCAATAATTTCTGACCAGATCGACAAGGACAAAGATCAGAAAGGGAAAGGCAAAATCCACTAAGACTAATTGACGAGTTGTCTTCTACCAGACAAAGACGTCTACAGTAACGCTCTTAGCTGTCCTACACAAACAATGACAGACAAAGAATGCTACAGAATTTCTCTCTCATCCGCACATGTGGACGATGCTTAGCGGGCCACTTTATGTTATGTAATTATAGACTACTGTTGTATAGTTACTTTTTATCTATGAATGTACTCTAGTTAGGTTACTTCTATTCTAGTTAGTTTACTTCTGTATTATAAAAGGGCCTCTCACCCTTGTTGAGAGAAGAACTTTTGGTGTGAAATAAAATTTTTCTTATGCCATAGACTGCTCATGTGTTGAGCTCTTAAGATTGCCTTACCCTTACTCTCTCTCTCTCTCACTCCCTCTTCTCTCTGAACTGCGCACACCTGCACATACCACGTTGTTGTCACCAGGAGCGCTAGTGCTCTTTAACCGTAAGTTTTTCTTCCCCATATCACCTGTTGCATGAGACCATGTATGACTTAATGTAAACCGTGTATAACCATGACTATAAACTCTACTAATCATGATCCTGCTGCTAGCCTAAGGCACTCAATATATATCTATTATGGTTGAGGGCGTACTCACTGTACTACAGTAAGGTCAGGAAACAATCAATGAACACTGAGTGGGACGTCACCCAAGTCGCGTCTGGGCAGGTCTGTTGAGCAGAGATTGCGTTAAGACCGTTGACCCCTGTAAAACGTTGACAGACGTGCTCAGTGTAAGTTATTTTGTTATCTGATCTCGCTGAACCTACAGTGTTTTGCCTCCTCACATGATGGGTGCGTGTTGGTTAGCCCCCAATATATATATATATCGATTAATTTTTTAATTATCGATATGGTAGACTGAATGTCTAATTTGTTACATTAGACAATTGTAAAATATTAATACATAATAATTAAATCAACTAAGTTTGTTATTTGTAAACTAACAGATAAACTAGTTGATTGAAATGATCAGATAAGTTAATTTTGAATTAACTGATATGTTCATATTTATCTGATTAAAAAAATATTTAATTTAGAGTAATTACCATATGTCGATCACTAATTGAGAATCAACGAACTCCATGGACTCTTGTACAGCCATGTGGCACTACAACAGTTGGCAGGGAACACTGTAGTGCCACACAACACTATAGTATAGCATGACACATAGTGTCGTGAGGCATTGTGGTGTTTCACGCCAACTACAGTGTTGTGTGGCACTGTGGTTGTGCACCAATTTGTAGTGGGCCCACTGTAATGGGTAATTTGACATTAAAATATTTTGTGATTATCTCTAAATATTTGATGAGCCTAGATATTATATATAGATGTAGTTCTATTGGCCTTAGTGTTGCTACAATTGGTGCATTTAATGTTGAGAACACAATTGCAATCAGGAGAGAAATTTCCTTGTGATTAAGAAAGTTAATCAAATCCAAGAGAATTTTCATCATATTCTTTTAGAGTACAGTCTCACAAAACTTATTCTCAGTAAATCTCTAGATCTCATGTGTTGAGTACATCTAAATATAGAAAATATCGCCTTAGCTCAATTGACCTTTTACCAATATTTTGTTTGCCTCTGTTGAATGTAGAAGGCTTCTGACAGGTGCATCTATCAACACTTTGTTGTTGTGGGCTTGAAAGTAGGGCCTTAACTTTCGCGCGGCGGTTTCAATGGCCAGTACTAGCTTCTCCATTCGTTTGTATCTTGTTTTTGCTGCTACAAGACTCTTGCTCACAAAGTACATGGGTTTCCTCTTCTTTGATAAGTACTGTGCTAACTGCCCTTGTTGAGACAACCACGTACAATAGAAACGGCTCACCAGAAGTTGGTTTGAAGAGTAAAGGGGAGTTGATAGGTATGTTGGATCGATCGGTTTTAAAATGAAAGAAAACAAGTTTGAACCACGAGCGGTTTGTGGGCGGAATATCTAAAAAAATTTCAATTATCTTACTTAATCCGATTAAATAATTTAAAACGAGATGTAAATGATAGAAACTTTTTCACCTTCACGATGTATCCGAGAATTTCTAAATTAGTGGAATCCTTGTATTCGTACTTCGCGTTCTTCAAATTTTAGGATCTGAATCTCCAAGCTTAATCTCCTAGAACTTAAATCCAAAATTCTTCACACCAACAACCACTCGTTGATTTCAAAAATATATATCTAGAGAATTTTGTATTAGGAATTTGAGTGTGGGCTTTGAAAACAATTGAAAAAAAATCAAAACTTTATCCTTCAATGTAATTTTCGGCAGCAACTTTTAAGGGAGGGGAGAAAACTCTTTTTCTCTGTATGATCACACACTGTGTTTAAGTGATTGTGTTGCAATCAAATTGCTATCACATATTTATAAAAATTAATTTTATAAATTTATAAATATATCCCTATATTTTAAATTCTTGAAAATTCACCCCCAATAACAACCCTGGCCGAAAATTTCATTATTCTTAGAGTTTGAGTTGTATCAAAATTTATCCATCCATTTGACAAATCTAATTGATCTCTATCAACTAATTAATTAATTTATTTTCATTTAGTAATTATCTAATGAATAGAGAATAATAAATTAATTAATTCTAGTATAATAAATTGTAGTTAGTTAATTAAGTGACATCAGTCATCACATATCGGAGTAGGAATATGCATTGCCACCAAAACACATTTTTGACCAACTAATATCGTTTCTTCTATTCTTATTCTCATGAGCTATTCCTGAGACCGAATGGACCCACATGAACAAAACTATAGGATTCAAATTTCTGGCAGATTTATCTTTATATATCGATTCATGCGCGCTACATTTTCTATTGGTATAAATAAACTCTTCTCGTTGCACGTTTCTACCGTTCTCTTGGTCTCTTTGCCTTACATCTTGATGGTTTCCTCAGAGTGGGCTTCTCGTTCATCATTGTTCAGCCATTGACTAACTTTGGCCCGGTTTTTTACAAGTTCCTATTGTATTGTATTGATCTGTTCATGTACATTCTGCCATGTGTTGGTATTGCTTCAGAAATCATCCGTTCCATCTTATGCATCCGGTTTAGGATCGTTTAGAGCATTCCCATCAGTGGAGTTGATTGATCTACGTGGCCCTCTCCATTTTTTTCCCCGTTGTTCTCATTTTTTCCCCGTTGTTCTCATTTAAAGTTGCTTTGGATCTGGTTCTACGCATGTTTGTGAGTTTGTGGGGTGGGACCTTTGAGCTTTTTCTCTAAGCTCTCAATGAAAACACTAAAATATAAAGGATTTTTCCCGTTTCTTAGAGATTAAGGAAAAAGTTGTTGATTAAGATTGAAGTATAAGAGTATTAATAAGAGAGGGGGAGAATGAAAGTAAGAAGGATGAGAGGAGTAAATGCTATGAGTTAAATATTGTTGAGTTGGGTATTGAATGGATGAGTTTCATTAAAAACACTGGCTTTAAAGCATGCGTATTGACATTATGATATGAAATTTAATGAGAATTACATTTTTCTTATAATTATTCTTTTAAAATATTATTAAAGAATTTATATAAATATCTAAAAATTTCATATTTATTAATGAAATTGTGATCTTGTATTAGTACGAGAGCATTAACATCATAGATAATGAATAAAATTGTCAAGAACATATTAAAGTACAAAATCTTTAATGAATTGTTGTTAGTACAGTTCACTAAGCATTATGAATGTGTGTGATCTAGATCGGATCATTGATGTGGATAGAAATCTTAGTGTAAGTATTTTTTATAATAGGATTATATATGACAGGATTGATGTGAATTAATATCTTTAACAACGTGTCGTTTATCATGAAAATTTAATACACATCAATTTGATGAGCATATGTAAATCAGTCTGAATCTTGAGTAGTCATGAACTCCTATGCATGCCTACTATGTTTTTGATTCACTTGTTCAGGTTTGTTTATAAAACAAGTTAATGACTTTTATTTTGGAGATTCAATGATGAAAATGGCCGGGAAGATGATCTTATAAGATTTGAAATCTAAGTTTTCCTAACGAATCGTATATTGGTTCCCTTTAGTGTTAATTCTGGAACTAAATGATAATTGAGCTTAAATTTATAATACGATTATACATTTGCCATTTACTAGTGGATTAATGGTACTTAAGGATCAAGAGGTATTTAGAGGGGTAAAACGATAATTTTGACAAGCTCTAATTTACGAACCAATAATTGAAGGACAAAACTATATGAAGTGATTATATCAATGGACTACATGTGAATACTCTGTAAATACATTCTATAATCTGTAAGAGTGCAATTCTATATTTATAGTGGAGTAATAATGAAATTAATAAATAAGATGATCTAATTAAAGAGTTTAATTAATAATCTGGTTTACTGGAGCTTAGAATTATAGGTTTATGGTCTCCTAGTCACCTCTATACTATGTTGTCTAAGGTGTGAATATTTCAGGACATGAGAATAGAACTAACTTACAAAAATAATTTTATTCTGGGGTAAGTACGTAATAATGAGATAATTATGTATGATTAATTAACCAAAAATTATTTATTTATAATTTTCAGAAATTATATATAAATAATTATATCCATTAATTTTTTAATTATCGATATGAGAGAATGAATATCTAATTTGTGACATTAGATATTTGTAAATTATTAATAAATAATAATTAAATCAACGGAGTTTGTTATTTGTAAACTAACATATATACTAGTTGATTGAGATGATCGGATAAGTTAATTTTAAATATTAATTGATATGTTGAAATTTATCTGATTAAAATAAATATTTAATTTACAATAATTTCTACATGTCGATCACTAATTTAAAATCAGAAATCTCCATGGACTGTAGTAGAGCCATGTGACACTACAACAATTGGTGGGCAACATTGTAGTGCCGTGAGGCACTGTGGTGTTTCACGCCAACTGCAGTGTTGCGTGGCACTGTGGTTGTGCACCAATTTATAATGAGTCCCACTGTAATGGGTAATTTGAAATTAAATTATTTTGTGATTATCTTTAAAAATATGATGAGCCTGGATATTATATATAGATGTAGTTCTATCGGCCTTAGTGTTGCTACGGTTGGTGCATTCAATGTTGAGAACACAATCGCAATCAGGAGAGAAATTTCCTTGTGATTAAGAAAGTTAATCAAATCTAAGAGAATTTTCATCATATTCTTTTAGAGTAGAGTCTCATAAAAGTTATTCTCAGTAAATCTCTAGATCTCATGTGTTGAGTACATCTAGAGACAGAAAATAGTGTCCTTGATTTATTTTACTTTCCCACACACGTCTTAGTGCGTTGAGGATTGGCCAGAAGATCTTGGTGTGAATCTCGAAATCCATTGTTCGTGAGAACAAATGATCGTTGGTCGGCAATGACGCTTGATATAGACTACAAGAGGTATAAGATTCCTAATTGTGTATGTCTTTTATTTAATGTATAAATATATAATTGATCATGATTGAAAAATATTTTTCAATAAAGGTTTTTATTTGGTTAACGTGGCGTTGCATTTGTTTTAATTAAAAAGTTCAAATAATTTTAAAGGCGCACGTGCTACGACAACCAAAAATTTGTATTACCACTCTTGCTCCTCTATTGTTAGATGCGCCGTCGACAAACAACTTCCATGTTCCTTCTCTCTCTGTTTGATGAAGTTCATTTTCTTCTTCCCTTTCGATCAAGTCTGCCACAAACTCAGCTAATACTTACCCCTTTATTAAAGTGTGGGGCTTGTAACTGATGTCATATTGGCTCAGCTCAATTGACCTTTTTGCCAATATTATGTTTGCCTATGTCAAATGTAGAAGGCTTCTAACGGGTGCATGTGTCAACACTTTGATGTTGTGGGCTTGAAAGTAGAGCCTTAACTTTCGCGCACCGGTTACAATGGCCAGTACTAGCTTCTCCATTCGTTTGTATCTTGTTTCTGCTACTACAGGACTCTTGCTCACAAAGTACATGGGTTTTCGCTTCATTTCCTCTTCTTAAATGAGTATTATGCTTACTGCCCTTGTTGAGACATCCACGTATAATAGAAGCGGCTCACCAGAGGTTTGTTTGGAGAGTAAGGGGGAGTTGATAGGTACGTTAGATCGATCAGTTTTAAAATGAAAGAAAACAAGTTTGAACCATGAATGGTTCGAGGGCGGAATATAAAAAAAATTCAACTAACTTATTTAATCCAATTAAATAATTTAAAACCAAACATCATATGATCATGCATATAAGATATATAAATGATATGTGAAGGATAGAAACTTTTTCACCTTTGTGATGTATCGAAGAATTTCTGAATTGGTGGAATCCTTGTATTCGTTTTTCACGTTCTTCAAGCTTCAGTATCTGAATCTCCAAGCTTGATCTCCTAGAACCTAATTCCAAAATTCTTCACACCAACAATCACCCGTTGATTTCAGAAATATATCTTTAGAGATTTTTTTATTAGGATTTTGAGTGTGGGCTCTCAAAACAATTGAAGAAAAAAATCAAAATTTTCTCTTTCAATATAATTTTCAGCGACAACTTTTAGGGGAGGGGAGAAAACTCTTTTTTTTGTGTATGATCACATTGTGTTGCAATCAAATTACTATCACATATTTATAAAAATTAATTTTAGAAATTTACAAATATACTCCTATATATTAAATTTTTGAATATTCATCCCCAATAACAACCTTGGCCGAAAATTTCATTATCTCCTTAAGTTTGAGTTCTATCGAAATTTATCAATCCATTTGACAAATCTAATTGAGCTCTATCAACTAATTTATTAATTTCTTATCATTTAGTAATTATCTAATAATTAAAAAATAATAAATTAATTAATTCCAATACAATTAATAGCAGTTAACTAATTAAGTGACATCGGTCATCAAATATGGGTGTAGGAATATGCCTTGGCACTCAAACACATTTTGGTCCAACTAATATTATTTCTTCTATTCTTATTCTCATGAGCTATTCTTGAGACTGAATGGACCCACATGAACAAAACTATAGAATTCAAATACTCGGCGAATTTATCTCTATAAATTTCTAACCTATTTAATCCGGATATCGTACGACTCCACTATAGGTTCGATGCCTAATCAACTATCTATTCATGCACGCTACATTTTCTATTGGTGTAGATAAACTCTTCTCGTTGCACGTTTCTACTGCTTGTGGTCCCTTTGCCTTACATCTTGGTGGTTTCCCCGAGAGTGGGCTTCCCGTTCACCACCAGTTTCCCGCTCATCATTGTTCACCCGTTGACTAACTTCGACCCGAGTTTTTACAATCATGTTGTATTGTATTGATCTGTTTGTTCACATTCTACCATGCGTTGGTATCATTTTAGCATTCCTCTGTTCCATCTCATGCATCCCGTTTGGGATCGTTTGAAGCATTTCCATTGGAGGAGTTGGTTGATCTACGTGGACCTCTCCATTTTTTGGCTTGTTGCTCTCATTTGGGGCTACGCTGGACCTAGTTCTAGGCATGTTTGTGAGTTTATCGAGTGAGTCCTTTGAGTTTTTTCTCTCAATTCTAAATGAAAGCACCAAAATGTAAAAGATTTTTCCACTAACAGATTGATGAGATTGATGAAATTTTCAATCCTCTTCTCTAAAGTTTTGCTATCAAATAGGGAAGAGAAAAGGGTTTTTCTTCGTCTGTGGTAATGGAGGAGGGAGATAGGGAAGTGTGGTTCAGTCAAAATAGAAGTTGTTTCTAGAGGTGTTCACGGTTCGGTTTGGTCAGTTTTTTGGTGAAAATTTGAACTGAGCCAAACCGTGAATACAAAAACAACCAAGCCGAACCGAACCTTGAGTTTCGGTTCGGTTCTTTGGTTTGATATTATTAATTAAAAATACTTTCTAATGATATTATTGAAAAAACAAATATAAAATTAAAGTTTTCGGTTTGGTTTTATAAGAAATTATATAAAAAATCATATAAATTTAGAGTTTCGGTTTCGTTCGAAAACCACCAAATTCCAAGCCGAACCGAAACTTCGGTTCGGTGATTTTCCCAAACCAAACCGAACCGAATATACATAAAAAACCGACCATTTTCGATTCGGTTCAGCCAGTTCGATTTTGAACACCCCTAGTTGTTTGGATATAAAGAAAAGTGGTGTTTCATAGATTGGATAGTATATTTCACATACTAAAACGATGTCCTTTCAAGTTGTCTAAAATGATGTCGTTTTGATTAATTTTAGAATTTTTTGCTAAACTGGACCCCTACACAAACCATTTTACAGAAATAGACCTATACACTAATATTTGTTTCCCCTGACCACTGGCCCACTTTCTACTTAAAATGTATGTATGAAGTTACATGTTTACCCTTCACTTCATTTCCCTTTCTTTGTTTTTCATATTTTCCACTTCTTAATTTTCTTATTCGTCTTCTTCTTCACCTTTTTACATCTTCATGCAACACGAAAATATTTATCTATTTTCTTCTTCATGTTTATGAATTATTTGAGAATATTTTTTTTTTTTCTGAAAATGAGTTTTTACCTATTTTTATAGATCTGAATCATATCTAGCCACAACCCATATCTAAAAAAATGGATTTTTGCTAATTTTTAAAGATCTGAACTAGAAGATCTGACGACAAACAGATCTGGCCCAGATCTGAATATGGGGTTTTGCCTATTTTTACAGATCTAAACCACATCTAGCCACAAACCAGATCTGAAAATGGATTTTCACTCATTTTTGGGCAGCAATTCCTTTTTCTAGTTCTTTGTCGACGTTTTACCTTTTTTTTAATATTTCGACGTTTTATTTTGGAGTGTCATTTATGGGGGTACACTAGCGTTGTGTACCTATCATGTAGCCATCGTATAGACTACACGATGGGTACACTGGCATCGTGTAGTCTACACGATGATTACATTATCACTGTGTAGTCTACACGATGAGTACACTGGCATCGTGTAATCTACACGATGAATACACTGGCATCGTGTAGCATTGTGTAGTCTACACAATGGATAGACTGGCATCGTGTAGTGTACATGATGGGTACATTGGCATCGTGTGGCAATCGTGTAGTCTACATGATGGGTACATTGCATCGTGTATCCATCGTGTAGTCTACACGATGAGTACATAGCACCATGTAGCCATCATGTAGACTACACAATGACTACACTGGCTACACGATGCCAGTTTACCCATCATGTAGTCTACACGATGGCTACACAATGCCAGTTTACCCATCGTGTAGAGTACACGATGGTTACACGATACCAGTGTACCCATCGTATAGTCTACACTATGCCAGTGTACCCATCCTGTAGCTTACACGATGTCAGTGTACCCAATGTGTAGTTTACACGATGCCAGTGTACCCTTCGTGTAGACTACATGATGTCAGTGTACCCATCGTGTACACTACATGATAGCTACACGATACCAGTTTACCCATCGTGTAGACTGCACGATGGTTACGCTATGCTAGAGTACCAATCGTATAGTCTACACGATGCTAGTGTAACCATGGTGCAGTCTACACGATGGCTACACGATGTCAGTGTACCCATCGTGTAGACTACACAATTGGTACATGATGCCAGTGTACCCATCGTGTAATCTACACGATAGGTACACAATGCTAGTGTACCCCCATGAATGACAATCCAAAAAAATATAACGTTGAAGGATTAAAAAATAAGTAAAACATTGAAAAAGAACTAGAAAAAAGAATTGCTGCTAAAAAACAGGTAAAAACTCTTTTTCAGATCTGGTTTGTGTCTATATATGGTTTATATCTGTAAAAATAGGCAAAAATCCATTTTCGGATCTGGGTTATCGTCAGATCTGTAAAATTAGACAAAAACCCATTTTCAGAAAATAGAAAATAAATAAATATTCTTAGAAAATTCATGAATTTTCTGAAGAAAATAAATAAATATTTTGCTGTTGTATGAAGAAGTAAGAAGATGAAGAAGAAAACGAAGAAGAAAACGTAGAAGAAAATGAAGAACAAATGGAAAATATGAAAAACAAAGGAGAATGAGGTGAAGGGTGAACATGTAACTTCATACATGCATTTTGAGTAGAAGATAGGTCAGGGGCCAGGGGAAACAAAAATTAGTGTATGAGTTCATTTCTGCAAAATGGTTAGTGTAGGGGTCTACTTTAGTAAAAAATCTTTAATTTTAAAGGTAAGTTGACAGAGTTAGGGTTACAATTTTTATTGTTAGTTTTGGATAGTTTATGATTTAAAGTGTAATATTTTATAGTCCAGGGTTAAAAATGTTTAATGGTGATAATTTGAGATATAAAAGTGTAATTTTCCTATTATTTTGTTCTTTTTCTGAGAAACGTCCATTAGTTCTTTTAGATTTTTCACTTTGTGAGTGATTATTATTTGTGATTTTGAAGTTGTTAGCTTTAAATTAAAAATTACTTGATGTGAGCAAATAGTTCACATTATCAAATTCAAAAAATAATTTAGCTTGACCAAGTTGTATATATCATATTGTTGGTCATATCAACTATTTAGCTTGACCAAGTTGTTTATGGTCTGTTAGTTTTTTTTGAAGCTTTACATCTCTCCGCGTCTCGGTTTGCTTGTTGATTTGCCGACGGTTTCAGGTAATTCGGTAAATTTTATTCTAGATCTGTAAAGATTGTTAAGAAATTTTGAAATCTGTAAAGTTTGTTGAAATTTTTGGATCTGAAAGGTTTACTAAAAATTTCTAAATTTGAGTTTATTAAGAAATTTCTGGATATGTGCATATTATTCTTCCTATATAAATCATGTATTTGTTCTATGATTATTCTTTAGAAATTTTTATTCTTTTCTTATGCTATATGTTCTAATCTGTGCTCTCCACACTATGAACTTTCTCTGATTCCCTGCGTGCTGGGCTCCACCCTCACCGTGGAGTCAACCTCATATTCGTCCCGGTAAGCTGTAATCAGTTTGGTAAGCTTGGATTAGTGATTACTGGTCTGAACCTATGATTAGTCATGGTCTGAAGTTGTCATTAGTCATGGTCTGAAGCTGCATGAGATTAGAAATCTAAAGAAAAGCAAAAAAGAAGGAAGATGTGAGGAAAAAAGTAAAAGAAAAAGTGAAAAGGAAAATCAGAAAAGAAAAAACTGAAAAAACCGAGTTTTAGAGAAAAAATTAGGCCAGCTTTCACTTGAATTTTATTTTTTAAATGTCAAATTTTTTTTATCAAATTACTTCCCCAACAAAGCCATGGGTTTAATAGAAATTTTGTGTATTGGAAAAGTAGAGGTAAGGTAGGAAAATGATTTTTCACCTTTAGATGAATGAGTAGTGGCTTTTGAGTTAAAGGACCGTTTAGATGAGATAAATGAGTAAATTCAGGCTATTGAATCTTATGGATACGTTAATGTTGAATAAAAATAGGCAAGTGCCTAGTTTTTTTTCTCTCTTATACCAATTTAGTGCAGGGAAGTTTAACAAATAAAAAAATTGATATAAATAATTAAGAAAAGATTTGTTAGATTTGTTATATTGCGTGACAGTTAAAACCTCTTGTTAATAATATGTTCTTATAGTGCTGCAGATCCGGGAGTGGTAGAAACCAACATCATGCGGGAAGTTCCATCGCTTCTTTCATATATGTGATTTGTAGTCATATATGTCATTTGCAGTCTTGCAGTCACCCGAAGAGGGTGCTAGCTCTATTTTGGATGTAGCCCTTACCCCGCGTATGGCTTTAACCATCCTTCTTTTGTCATTTTTATTATCACCCCTGACTAGTTTTAGACATTTAGTATTACGTAAAGTACCCCATTTGCTCGATAAATAAATTATTTATCTAACACAAAAAACCTTGTGAATTTCAGGGGGGGTTTCTTGTCAAGAATTGAGAATCTTAACTAAGTTTAACCATTATAATTCTGGTAAAGAGCATCATATAGTATAATTCTCGTTCTTTTATAAACTTGTTACCTACTTTACCAACTTAAAAAAAAATGAAATTTGAATAATATTAGTGAAAAAAGTGCATGTCACAACTGAATAAAAATAGAATTGACCAAATATAGTAGAGTAAAATACACAATGGAATAATTAGATCCTTATAATTTATAATTAGTTTCAATTTAGACCTTATTATTTAAAAGCATCAATCCATAGTAACAAATTCCGTTCCAGCGTTGGAACGGAATAGAGGTAGAAATATTTTGAAAATATATTGGTTAAGTATATACTGAAACAGAAATTTGTAACATGATGGTGGATAGTCTAATAACGTTAGGTTTGAATCTCAGAAAGTGCTAAACTGTTATTTAATGTTCTTTTAGAAAATTATGTTTGTATTTTTTTTATTGAGATAAGATAAGTTTTTTGAATATTTTATTTTGATATTAGTTTATTATTAAAAAGTTAATTTTATTATTCTTTAATATAAATATATTTAATAGTTAAAAATTAATTATATGATATATCTAATGAAAATGTGTATCCATATTAATTAAAATTTAATTTATTGTATGTTAGTAAATCATTATTCTAATCTTTTTACCTATATTATTTTGTGAATTTTTTCAAACACTAGAATATCAATATATTCAAAATGTTCTGTTTTATCAAAATCAAAATAATCACTGAACAAAATTAACTGTTATGATTCTACACCTTAAATTTACATAAACTTCAATGTGAATTGCCCGCGACTATTACATTAAAATAAAATTAGAAGAAAAATATATAATAGAAGACATCCAAAATCCAATAAGAAGGAAAAATAATTAAACACATAATTTCTTATATCCAAAATCCAATAAAAGAAGAAAAAAATATAATAGAAGACATCCCTCAAACCATTACCACATCAACATAATTAAACGTCTACTCGTTAAGATTAAAGTTTCCAAACATAATAAAATATACATCGCTTTTAAGACAAATGCAGATCCAATTTGATAAAAAATATCAATTGAACCTTAGTCAAACCACAGGCAGACATGCTTTCTTCATTCTTTAAGCTGGCATCATTGGATATGCAATTTCTATCACGTTCAGGCGGACAAGCTTTGGTTGAAGAATACTCATGGGGATTGGTTAAATTTTCTGAGATAAACTTGACCAAAGAACAAAGCCCACCTAAAAAATTATGATCAATAACACCATTACCTTCTACAACATGTGCAAAATCAACAAGTTTAATTTCTGCATTAGAATTCCTTCCTTCCTGCACAGATTCGTTGTCTAAGCACTGAACAAGAATAGAAATGAAAGTAGTTTGATCCTCAAACCTTGTCTTTAGCTCCAACATTTGTGCTAAAATCCTAGCAGAACCACCATAAATAGATGTTGCAAAAGCACAATCTGGGTTCATATCAGACTTCTCATACAACGTAGGTGAAACAAATTTTCTTAAAACCAACTTTTCTTATAATATCCTTTTTATTGACCTTCATAGATTCGTAAACCAGATAATCTGAATCTAAGTGGCAGGCTTGAGGATTCTCTATCCTTTTATAAACATTTTTTGATATAGTCCTCAGAAGCTTGAGGATACCAAGTTCTAGAACCAATCTTTATGTCTAAGATAGAAGGATAAATATGACTCGAGACAATATCCTGCATAACTAAGTGAGGATGCAAGCCAGACCCATCAGAGGCCTGTATATGTTGAGTGCCATAAAAGATAGGAAAGAATTTGCAGATGTGATCAGGAATCCTGGTGTTAAAAAAGAATAATGTATAGAAAGCAACCTCATTTAACCCACGTTCACCATCTTGAAGAGGCTTGTAGAAGCGCCATGAAGCATCTATGAGAGGACCAAACAATCCATCAAGGGCTTGGTGGCCATCAACTTGATGATCTGGTGCCTTACACATAGCCTGTAAATAAGATGAATTGCATCACAGAAGTTCAGTTTCATTTTCTGTTAAAAGACACGCACAAAAGTTTAGTTTCTTCATATAAATAATCTTATTCCTTCAGTTACATTCACCTAAGTTTAAAAAACTACATCTTGCAAAGGTCAAAGAAAATCAAGTATCCATAGCAACCTACAATCTTTTTCTTTTCATTCGATTGATATAAAATGTGTCTTTTAGGAGATATCCTAATAGTCTAATCCAATGATAAAGAAAAACATTTTGTTTCTTTATCAAATGAATGTAAGTTCAATACACGATTAAAACCCCCTAAGAATGGGACGAGAAAAGGTTATCAAATCATTACCTTTAAAACTATTCAGCTACCATTAAAAACCGAAAAGTATAAAAAACAATGACCAAATGAGAACCAACAAAAGAAGATGACTGTGAGATGAGAACAGAACACCATAAAGAAAGTTCTGTGACCACTAACTCTTTAATCCAAAACCAAAGACATGGAAGTCCTCATTTGTAATGAGGAGGAACGCAATGTATTAACTATGACGTGTTAATCGCAGTGAAAACTAATGCGAGAAAGAAGATTATGATTCACTAATGCCAGGAAGGAGAAGATTATGCGACTCTTGAGAATCCACAAGCGTGAATAAAATAAGAACCCATAAAGCGTCATAATTTAGAAGGAAATTGCTATTAACATAGAAAAGCATAATTTGCGAAAATGCGAATGCATGAAGCCCTAGTTTAAGCAACCCAAGCTTTAGTGCATCCCTGTTTCTGTATTCTTAAACAACAGATTACCAAAACATTTATAAGAAAGTTGATCAGATCTTGCTGTAAGATCAAAATATTAGGGAAATGCCCCAAAACTACAATAGGAAAACTATGAACGACGATAAACATAATAAACATCATCAAAAACACAAAAGTAAAGGAGATAAGAAGCTAATCCGACCTCAGGATCAGGACGGATAATCTGAAAAAATATTCTCTGCGGCCTTGTTATGTAAAAATGGGGAATGAAGATGAAATTAAATAATGGGGTTTAGTGCTGTGAAGCTCCTTCAGATGCAATCTCTGATGAAGATTCAACAGTGATGGTTTTAATGGTGAACAATTCCTTCAACTAGAATGGTTGTTGCTGGTTGCTTAATGCTTAAATATTTCCAAAAGAAATTTCCACCGGTGGACCCCTGTGAAGAAAAAGACGAGATAAGGAACTCAAAAGATAGTTAGCTTTTTAGATATATAGTGAAAGAAAGAGAAACCGTGTTTGGAATCAATGCAGTTACTTTGTCATGTGGCCAAGAATACTTAAAGATGATGAAGGTAAGAAACCATTTCCGTTAGACAGTAAATTTGGTGCTTTAGGTTTTGAACTCTTTTAATGAGAAAAAAAGCTTATCGTCTACCGTGTAGATGTTGATGAGATGACCACTTTTTCTTACAAAGTCATAGATTATTGTTATCTTGAGCTTCAGTAGGCTCTCACTAAGAGCGGATAAACAATTAGATGGGATACTAAGGCATGAATAACTAACTATACATTCTTTTGCTTCTGAGCTTCCTCAGATTATTTTGTCTGTCAGTTAAGTTTCCTCTATTTTTTCCCATTCTCTCCCTCACACAAACAATATTACATCAAATGCTTCTCTTTCTTCTACTTTTTCTATAGAAAAAAGCAAAAGTGCAAAATCAGAAAAAAAAAAACCTCAAGAATACAGAACATATTCTTATATGTATCAGATCAAAATCAGAATCACAATAGGCCAAAATACCAATCAGAATCACAACAGAAATTTCAACAGAAACTCAAATCACAACAATCTTGAATCGCGTCTCATGCAGAGCTCGAGAGAGAGAGAGAGAAGAAATACCTCGCAGGCCGCAGCTCAGTCTTCATGAGTCACGCAACTCAGTCGTCGGAAAGGGATCAATCGCGGCGGCGCAGCTCAATCGTCTGATCGTCGTGACTGAGTCGCCGTCCAACAAGGGGTGAGGATTGAAGAAGATGAGTTTTCTTAATCTTTCTTGGTCGTATGAGCTCGAACAGTTTTTCTTGGATTGGATGATAAAATCCCATTATGGCCTTACGTAAAATTTTTGCCTGTTTCTTTATTGGTGACTATGCCAATAAGTTTGAGTCTATAGATATTAGTTATGGTCTATTTTCTATAAATCTTAATTCTTGATGAGTTACTTGTTTTTCACTATAGTGAAGTTATGTAGTTAAACATTAGAGAGGCTACTAACAACTCTATTTGCTATGCTAACACCCTAGATGTCTTCACTATATCACACTATCGTGTAGCATATGGCTACTAAGGTAAAATACTAAACACCGACTAAATTATTAGGAAATAAAACCTAATTAGGGAATTAAAGTAATTAAGAAATTAAGTTTAGGTATTTCTCTAATTCTTGAGATTTACGGAGGGTGCCCCTCTTAAGAGGGTATAAAGTGTACGTATTGCATCTCTTTGTAAAGAATATGTATTGCCTCCTCAGTAATGATTTTTTTTACTTATATCCTTTTACTTGATCATATCCTCTTCTGCACCAAATTCTTTGTACTAAAATTCCATGGAATGATAAAAACCCTTTGCAAGCAAATATATTTGCTAATACTATTCATTTTGACTGTATCATTCATGGGGAGAAAAAAATTTCAGAACTTTTATCACGTTGTGAAAGTTATCAATACATGTTAAATACACTTAAGTTGGAGAGACATTAGAACATAAACTATTATAATGTTATTGTTTTTTTTTTTGTGAAGTTACTTGATTTTTTTGTTAATTTATTACTTTTAAACTATATTTTTCTTTGACATGAGAATTGTTAATGCAATTTATCACATAATATCGTGGTTATGGCGGTAGACACGGTGATTTGTTCTCGGGTATTTATCTCATTTTAGAAGATAAAGTATTTTTCTGAAGTTCTCTCAAGTACGTAAAACTCAGGAGTTCTTCTTCCCTTTTTATCATTCTCGGCCAATGTCTTTGAATATATTTGCTAGATCTATTACACAAAAAGAATTGGTTAATATTTATCTTCATAAAAAATTTTAACTTACAATCTCATATTAGACTAGTGTAATATTCGTGCAACGCACGGGATCATTCAGATGTGATTATGTTAAATCAAAATATATGTTTCAATAAACTTAATTATGAACATATTGATGTATAAATTAACGTATACTATGCTCTACATTTTATAAATACTAAGCTACTAATTGAAAGATGAAAAGTAGTTAGCATCAATATTCAACGTTAATAGAAGGATGAATTTCAATATTGTAAATTTCTCGGAATGTTTGTTTATCATTAAGATATAATAAATTAGTATCAAACTCATGTTTTGAACGGTATCACACACTATCACAAATGCTAAATTTAGTGTTAAAATTGGAGGTATCACTAACCGATTATAAATTTTTGATATCTTAATAATAAAATAATTAAGCATTTTACCACGTCTTTATGTAATAACTGAAAGTTTTAAACTTGCCGCATGAAATATATACCTAAAAAGAAAAGTTGATAGATGGTCTCTAAAATTAAGTTGTATTTGGTTGAGAAAGATGTAACAATATATGAAAGAAAATTTAAAATTTCTGATTTCATATATTTTATCATTCTTCATATTGAATAAACATCTCTCACAAATAAATAATAATAACAAGAATAGAATAATAATAAAAATAAAGAAGAAATAAATTGAATTTGAAGTTAAAAGCATAGATAATCATGTCATTATCCAGCAATGCCTACAAAATGACTTGAAGTAAACATATAACAATATAAAGAATTCCCTTTTTTCACATATCAATCGAATTAGTTTACACAAATATTATATATGTAGAATATTAACTAAACCGTTCAAATTTTATAAAAGGTATACATCTAGATAAGTGAAGAGTCAATCCATTTATTGTAATTAATCAGCAACGATTATGTATATTTAGCAATTATGTATATGAAAAATATAATTTAAAAGCAATAAATTAACAAAAAAATCAAGTGACTACACAAAAAAATAATCTTATGACAATTTGTGTTCTAGTGTCTTTTTAGCTCAAGTCCATTTGACTTTTTAACATATTTTTGAAGTAACACGCATCTTCATCATGTTCGGCTTCAATGTTTTTAACATTGATGAACATTCTGGATGGTTGCAAAACATAGGAAGAATTGTAAATAATACGCTGATGGCAACTCCTTACCTTAGTAGCCATATGCTACACGATAGTGTGATATAGTGAAGACATCTAGGGTGTTAGCATAGCAAATAGAGTTGTTAGTAGCCTCTCTAATGTTTAACTACATAACTTCACTATAGTGAAAAACAAGTAACTCATCAAGAATTAAGATTTATAGAAAATAGACCAACTTTGATTTAGTACTAATATCTATAGACTCAAACGGCTTCAATGTTTTTAACATTGATGAACATTCTCGATGGTTGCAAAACATAGGAAGAATTGTAAATAATCAATATAGTCATCTCTCTATTAGGGAAATTACCAAAGTTCTAGAAATGGGAGACATGTGTTGATAAGTTTTGCAATGTTGTAAAAGTTCTAAAACTATTATCTCACCAAAGTAAATGATATAGCATCAGAAAAACCTCCACATGCTCATAATCCAAACTCCAAAGTCGGGTGCCAGTGTTGCCTCTTCAAAGGTGGAAGAAACACCTAACTGATATCCTCTCCCAAGATGCAGCGTAGGTGGAATCACTGCGATCACATGCGCCAAATCCAATTTATAATTTGGTTTCCTCAGCATGTCCTAAAGCTTAACAAAAAAAATCATAATCTACTACGCTGATGGCTTAGATGCATGTAGATTTAAGTTTAAAACCCATTTTTAAGTTATTCTATCTTCTTTTCTTAATTATTTATCTCAATTTCTTATTTGCCATACTTATCTGTATCAAACTTAGAACGGAAAAAACTAACCACTTAGCTTATTTTTCATCATTCAACATCAACATTCTCACAAGATTCAACACCCACAACCTGAATTCACTCACTTATCACATCTAAGCCGTCCCTTAACTCAAAACTCACTACTCATTCATCTAAACCTGAAAAATCATTTTTCTACCCAACCTCTACTTTTCCGGTACATAAAATTTCCATTAAACCCAAGGATTCTTTTGGGAAGTAATTTGATAAAAAAAATCCCACTTTTTAAAAATAAAATTCATGTGGAAACTGGCTTAATTATTTTCTCTAAAACTCACTTTTTCACACATTTTCTGGTTTTCTTTTTTACCCTTTTCCACACATTTTCTTTCTTTTTTGCTTGTCTTTTGATTTCCAATCTTATGGAGCTTCAGACCATGACTAATGACAGGTTCAGACCATAACTAATCACAGGTACAGACCAGTAATCACTAATCAAAGCTTACCAAACTAATCACAGCTTACCAGGTCGAATATGAGGCTGACTTCACGGTGAGGGTAGAACCCAGCACACAGGGGAGGGGAGCAAAGAGAGTTCATGGCGTGGAAAGCACAGATTATAACATATAGCATAAGATAAAAATAAAAATTCTTAAAGAACAATCACAGAACAAATACATGATTCATATAGGAAGAATAATATGCACATATCCAAAAATTTCTTAATAAACTTGGATTTAGAAATTTTTAGCAAACTTTTCAGATTCATAAATTTCTCAACAAAATTTACAGATCTCGAAATTTCTTACAAATTTTTACAGATCTAGAACAAAATTTACTGAATTACCTGAAAATGACAAGCAGAACGAGAGGGGGGGATGTAAAGCTTCACAAAAAACTATCATACGGTAAGCTTGATTTCAGTACTTGGTTTTCTTAAATCTCATTATTATTCATCTAAACCATTATTATCTGAGAATTAGTCATTTATACTCCTCTCATTTAACTTCCCTTAAAATCTAACAGTTTTTTTAATTAATGAAATTAAAATTATTAATTATTAAAAAACACTAATTAAACTAATTGCATTGAAAGATTAAAAGGGCTAAAAAAACCCAAAAACTATTAAAAAAAAACCTAAAGAGTTTTTGCATGACTAGACCCCTAACATTTTCTTTTTACAGGATTAGATCCCAAACTTATTTTGTGCAGCCCGACCCACCACTTCTCCAAAAGCAGGTGATGAAGTTACCAAACAGCCACTACTCGAAAAGCCACCCCTAGACGAAACCCACACCTTCGTGTACCTCCCCATGATTTCAAACTGTCTTCTTGCATTTTCTCCCTTACAATTACTCTCTCTCTCTCTCCCTCTCTCTCTCTCTCCCTCTCTCTCTCTCTCTCTCTCTCTCTCGATATACTTGCTTCTTGCCTTCTTGCATTTCTATCTTATAGTTACTCTCTCTCTGTCGTTCGAATCTCTGTTCACGTCTCGTTTGAAGTCGAAGCATCTCTCACCATTTTAAACAAGGTACTTTTTTGTGCCTTTCTCTGGTTCTCGTTGTATTTTTTATGGGTTTATGTTGTGTGTTTTTTCCCAGGTTCATGTTAAGTTTTCTCTGTTTGTTTATTTAGGTTTCAGAGGTATTTTTTTGGGTTTTTGTGTTTTTGTTGCAAGTTTATATTATTCTGGGTTATTGGTAGTTCTCTAGGATTTTTCTCCAAGTTTTTTCTGGTTTATATGTTTTCTTCCCCTTCTGTCATCTTCGAAGACATCCCGTAGTTTTCTTGTAGACTACACGATTAGTTTTCAAGTAGTTTTTGTGACTACTTGAACCCTTCAAGTAATTTTTTTATCAGTCAACACTCATACACTAGGCAACTACTAGAAAAGTTCAAATAGTTATTTATGACTACTTGAACCATTCAAGTATTTGTTTGTGATAACTTGAAGGATTCAAATAGTTTTTTTGTCTGTCAATTACTCATACACTATGTGACTACTTGAAGGGTTTAATTTAATAATATTTTGTTCTTCTTCTTATTTAATTTTTAACGAAACTTTGTTTTCTACTTAAAGAGTTCAAGTAGTTTTTTATAATTATTTGAACCTTTCAAGTAATTATTTTTTTCAGTCAACACTCATACACCAGATGACTACTTGAAGGGTTCAAGTAGTTATTTATGACTACTTGAACCTTTCAAGAAGTTGTTTATGATAACTTGAAGGGTTCAAGTATTTTTTTTGTCAGTCAATTACCCATACACCAGATAACTACTTGAATGGTTCAATTTAAAAATATTTTATCTTCTTCTTCTTCTTTACTTTTCAACGAAACTTTTTCTTCTACTTGAAGGCTTCAAGTAATTTTTTTTTTTGCCAGTCAACACCCATACATCATGTGACTACTTGAAGAGTTCAAATAATTATTTATGACTCTTGAATCCTTCAAGTGATTTTTATTCTGAAATTCAAAACAAGTAATTACTTGGAATTATGTATAAACAACAATTACTAGTTTTTATTTAATAATAATCGAGAATGAAGTTTTCTATCTATTCTGTATGTATGTTGTACATTTTTAGCAATACTATGCAAATTGCATATATTCTGTAACTACTTGAAGGACTCAAGTAATTATCTTTTATTACTTGAATCATTCAAGTAGTTTTTTTTTCTCTTGAAGTCCGTTGTTCAGTAAGCTTGTTACTATTGAAGGGTTCAAGTAGTATTTTATATAACTTGAACCCTTTAAGTAGTTTTTTTTCTCTTGAAGTCTATTGTCCAGTAAGCAAATCATTACTTGATGGCTCAAGTATTAATTTTTTACTACTTGAACATTTCAAATAGTTTTTTTCCTCATGAAAGGAGAACAATTTTCCCATTAAAATATCAAAACTGTTTAAACAAACCAAATAAGATGAATTTATACCACTCTAAAAAACTCTAAAATTAAAAGAGATGAAAATTATGAAAAAGTCTAAAATTATGACCGAAACAACTTCTGAGCCTTCAAAAGTGCTTAAAATAGTATTTTTTGGACCCGAAATTTAGCTGTGGCAAGTTAACCCTATCGCACATATAGATATATGAATAAATTTTTATTTGATATCTTATGCGCCGCGTGGTTCACCCAAATCAAAAATTATGTCCTATGAAAATTGACATGCGCATATCAGGATTCATTTGTTCTAGAAATTCTAAAGTTGCATCATCCACATCACTGGATAACAAGCTTCAAAAGAAAAATAAATCCTAAATCCCCTTCGCCTTTCTTAATCATCTTCTCAGCATGATGCAGCTTTGTCTTAGTTTGAAGCTTACTACCACTACTACTTTTAGTTTCAGGGCATTTCTTTGACGACTGATTAACCGAATCTTCTCTGAATAAATAATTGATTGCTGAGAAGGTTCTTGATGGTGTTGTAAGAGGAATACTAATCCTTAAATTCTTTCATTAACAATTCAAAACCCGACCCGATAAGTTCTCTCTTTCTTTATCATCATAGGCTTCCCTCCCATTTCCTCTATACTATTCTCTTGCTGCTGTTCCTCCTCTGTTTTTTGTCCTTCACTGACTCTTCCGCTGCAACCAATCAAACAATGATAAATACAGCTAACTTAAGAGTTTTACATAATAAAACAATCCATCTTTTTAATGGTTTGAACAGTTGAGAATTACTACAATAAATTGTGTAAGAAACAGAGCCGTCTTCCTTGGAGGCTTGAACGCCATTTTTGTCACGTTGTTGCTTGAGGGATGATTTGAGATAAAAAAGGATCTCCATTTGTTCAATAATTATCCTCTGTCCACAAATTTTCATTCTTCTCCCTTCCGGGAGAGAAGGGGGAAAGGGGAAGAGGATTTAGGTTTTTTTAGTTTTGGGTTTTTTTAATCTTTTTAGTCTTTTACTTTATCTTAATACAATTAGTTTAATTAGTGTTTCTAACAATTAATATTTTTAGTTTCAGTAATTTAAAAAAAAACTGTTAGATTTCAAGGGAAGTTAAACTGTTAACTCTCATATTTTAAGGATATTTAATGTAAAAAAATAGTTTAGAGATATAAATTATCGAATGATCAAACTTTAGGATTGTTCCCTACATATAATTTCCAACCATCTGTGTTTTTTGAATTTATCATACCCAAGTTGTTTTTTTAATTTTTCCAACTTCCTTTCATGTACAGCTTTCTTTTAAGACAATTGACATATATGTTTTGGCTGAACAAAAATTTGAGAGAGAAGAAAATGATTGTGAACTGATTTTTTTCGAGTATCCATCCACTCGTGATTTTAATTGACGGTTTAAAGAAACAAAGATGATTATGAGGTTACAATTTTTTATCATCACGCTTCAAGAGATATTTTTCCTAATCCATTGAGAATAGTTATTTCTCGAATATTTCAAGATCATGTATTTACCGTTGCATTGATTCTTTCAATATATATATATATATGATGTTAGTTTCTTGCGGTTCGGTTTCTCTGCATAAGCCACAAACCGCATCGAACCGCATAATTTTTACATAAATGCAACCTAACCGAACCGTATGAGATAATCAAATCGAACCGCCGACATTGATGCCAAAATAATATTTTAGGTTTTAAATTGCTATTCACTAAATACAAAAGTAAAAATGTGATGTTTTTTTAGTAAACTAGTAAGATGCACGTGATTATGTATATCAAAATGTTAGCGTTAATATATATTAAACTAAATTAACATGTGAAATTTGTGATTAGATGAAAGTTAAAAAGCTATTAGTACATTTATAATCATAAGAAAAATACTAAACGAACGACTACCAATCTGAACTTCCATTATCATTTGGTAGGTGGAGTACTACTCTAGAAAAACAGAAGATATTCTAGTAAAATTATCAATTGAGCAAGAGAGTAAAGAATGGTACCACTTTAGCGCCTTCTCGTCTAGACTGGTTGGAAACATTCAGCACATCAGTTCATCATCATGCTGATGAAGTGCATCACTTGCTTGAAATGGCGTGAGAGGTCAACATGATCTGACTTCTCTTCGTACCATTTAAACTTGGGGCGACAAATTTCTTTGGCATCGAAGCGGATAGGATTTCTGAGCATAGGGGAAGCGAGTTAAAGTTTTCAAATTTGCCACTCCGCTTGCTCCTAGTTTCCTCAGCATATTCTCTTCCAACATTCTTTCTATTGGCCGCTCCGTGACTGGCTGAATAGGCCGGTTATCATCGACGATTCCTTTCCCCTTATCACGTGAAGTGGCTACAGAATTTCCTTGGCGGGTGTTATGACTGGTTACTGGTTTCGGTTGCTGCCGTGTCTGTTCATTTTGCTCTTAATTATGATTTTCCGCTTCGCGCTCCCTTTCCACGGTATTCTGGCTGAATTCTGCTTTCGTTTCCCTGATTTCCCGCTATAGTGTGGCAATCTTCTCCTGCACGGTTTGTCACGCATTTCACAGTGCCTCACTATTTACAGTTCTCCATTCCTTGCATACCGCTCAGAATGGAGTGAATCATGTCATGCAGCCCTACCGGCTGTGCGGGTTGATCCAGAGGGTTGGCAGCGGGGTTTTGATCGTTTCCAATTGCCCTGGCAGTGTGTGATCTAGTGCGATGTATCTTCAATTATCTTCTTGAGTAAAAACTCTCAAACTCTCAATAAGAGCACCAAAATGTAAAGAAAAATTTCCTCACACCCAAAAAGAATAAGAATATTAGGAGAGAGAATTCTCACGAAACGAATATAGAATTACTTTTGTTTGCCTTGAATGAATTGATTTACAATTGACATCTATTTATAGGCTCTTGATTAACTACAAGATTTGGTTAAATCCCTCTAAACCAGATGAATCAACAGAATATACCTCCTAGATTAAGCTTATCATTTTAGACTAAGTTTATCTAATCTAACAATTGTTTGAATCTGAACCGTCAGATGAGCTATGATGAAATCAATGGTTCGAATGGTTTTTCCGCTTGGCCACGGTGATAATCCACTCTTCATGCTTCTGATAGGTCGCGTTTACTCATGTGGCTTCTCAGATGATTTTTTACCAGTACAACTATTTAGCGTTGTTGGATGACTAGTATTGCTCCTAAATGATGCGATTTTAGACCATGGCAATTCTTTATCTTTTTTTTTTTGTGTGAATGAATTATGAACTGAGCACCTGTGTGTTATGAATATCATATTGAATTCATTTTGTTTATCACTCAGTTAAGTTCTAACCACATTTAAATGGAGTATTTAATCAACCATAGCTTTATGGATCTGAGGCTGCTTGGTTTGGGTAATTATTTAAACATCATGCTAATTGAATTGATATGAATTATTTATGAGAATTGATCCGATGAAAAAATGTGATTGACATATAAAAAATATTTCAGTTTATGCTATTTTGGTGTGCTTGTAATTTCATGGGGAATTTATGAAAATAACTTAAAGTAATCTGAGTAACCTTGTTATTATATTAATCACAAAGCATTATGATATACAATTTAAACAAATAGATTTTAGTAACGTTATATTATTGTTCAACAAGATCAAGATTAAACTCAACAGAGCCAAAGTAAGAGAGATAGAGTGAGTTGTGTGTGTGAGAGAGAAAGAGAGCTCAAAGAGAGAGAGAGGGATGATGATCGATGCCATGAGTCACAAAGGTATGAAAAAGATCGTGTTTATGTACTTGTCGAGCTTGCAAATCAAACAAGATCCAAACACATTGGACCGACGATGTGACGGATGCTCAAAACAAAAGCTAGACAAGTGATAAAAAATCAAATCTTTGTAGCAATTGGAAATAATATTTATAAATAAGTGATTTTAACGTCTTACAACTGGAAAACGCATACATGTAGGAACACAATATGACAACATACAAATCAACAACGATCGAAAATATAGAGATCTCATATAATTTACAGAGAGTGTTAACTTTGAGATGTTACTTATCTATCATCTATCCATAACATCTATAAAAGTGTACTATTTTGGAAAAAAATTTTAAAAATCCCAAAATGCCCTTATGTACTATTTGTTCCATAAAAATTGATTGGGTTTTATATGTTTTTTATCCTTTAACAATTGAATTTGCTTTTATTTATTGTGTTTTCATAAGATTTGGTACGGTCAGAGTAAAAAATGAAAATGAAAATGAAAATTGAATAATAATTAATCTTTAATCTTTATTTAATTTAATTCAATTTTAGTTTTTTATTTATCTATGATCTATAAGTTTTATTCTATAAGTGGGGTTTAATTCCTTTTTTCCCTTATTTTTTGTTCCTAATTTATACCTATTAATAACACCATTAATATTTTCAAATAATGAACAAAAAATGCAATGACGACCTTACATATATTATATATAGACGTTTAGAATGCCATCCGTTTCACCACAATCAAAATAATATCAACTCATTTCTCACATAAATGAAGAAATAACTTATTGATCTCTTAAAATTGTGCCAGCGTGAAAACAATGAGACAAATCATAAGCGGTAGCGTTGGCACTTCTAAGCTTAGAGGTATTTGATTCATGAATATGAGTTTCTACACTAGGGATACTTTAGATTTGAGATATAATTTTACATGCTTTGTTCTAAATTTTGTATAAATAATTTTGTCAATTACATTGATAAAAGAGGTTTGGCATGCAACTTGAAAGCTAATCATTTCCTTTTTCGGCTTCTTCTTCCTTTTATTTTTTTCTCTATTCTAATCTTATACTAGCAAATCATGCCAAATCAACTAAATTTATTTCATGTTTTTTCTTATGCAATAGAAAATGCATAACATAATGTGGTGAGAACGAGAAGCAAAATTTGCAAGAAAGTATTTGTGTGACCATTACTCACACAAATTATTATTTAGGTATTTGAAAAGACTATATGAATTTAGTTTTAAGTGTTTATATCATTTGTTCATCTTTTAATGATATTAAAAAAATACAAAAGTGAAACGTCGACACTGGTTATTATATTCAATTAGTATCCTTGTAAAAAATAATATATACTCTTTAGTTAATCTTATGTATTTTTCTTATATTTCTTATATGTATCACAGATAGACTGAATAATTAATGTAAGTAAATATTTTCATAACATTTTTGTATAATAAACCATGTTGAGTTTCAACGTTTTATTCATTTGCTATAAAATATATGTTTTAGTCGTTTTATTTCATATTCAATGTTTTAATGAATACGATGAACGAAATGAGTTGTATAGACACATGCATCGCACGTTTGATAGACTAGTATCTTTAAAAGAGCCTTAAAGAGGAGAAATTTTTGAAATCCTATTTTACCCTTGTAAAATTCTTTTTTTAACTATATAGAATTTAGAAAAACATTATACATCTCTTTGGTTTTCTTCTATTATTATAAATGCATACTTATGTCTTATTTGTATGACTTTATATTAGATATTACTAATAATGTTCTTATTACTACAACAACTAAAACTTATTTCTTTTATTAATAATTTGAAGATTCTTTTGAGTTTAATTAGTTCATTAGTTTTCAACTTTGAAGATTCGTTATTTGTTTATATATAGAATTTTACTTTCTAAATACACAAAAAACAATATGAATTGATACTTCACATCTCCTTATTTTTTCAGAGACAACTAATTTGGTGTTATCACTATGTCAATTTCTATGTTGCTCTTGTACATCTTCTTACAATCATTAGATAACTAAAAAATTTGTATGATAGTTCAAAATATCTCATAATTAGACGCGGTTGTAGTTATATTAGAAATTTGATATGTATTGTTACGTTGTTGGCTTTCAAAGCTTGCTACCATGCATTTCTAGCACTTTAGAATTACTCAGTAATATAAACAAGTCAATTTCAATTAGTTAGGTTATATAATTATCCACACTGAAGTAACACAGGAAATGAGGTGAATGATATCTTAAATATTTACAAATAGTGATCTTGTATTTTAAAAAGCGATGCAAGGATGTATAAAAGTACTATAATTTCTGTGTGTGCAATGCATATGACCTATATTATTGGTCTCTCATAATGCATCAATTTGCATGTGTAGAGATTCATGAATTACGCAAGATTACATTAGCAATGAAACTTAATGACTAAGATTTAATGTTATCTAGAGAATCAGTTAATAAATTAGATATCATTAATTATTTTTGAAAGCTTCAATGCATTTTTTGAATGCCACACGGTCTATAAATATAGCCTATAAATTGTGCATATTTTCAATATGTGTATAATGTAAATTAGAACTTGGATAAAGTTTCTCATAGTATATGAGTTAACTTCCACTAGATATAATTTATATACAAAGAGGTAAATATTTAAGCCTCACATGTCATTTTTTAATGTTTTCTTATAGCACTACTCTAAATATATATATAATGTGCCAAATTTCATTGGATAAATAGTGTTGAATTACTAAGAAATCTGACTTGTCATACTAAGGTGATCAGTTGATTAGGTGGAGAGTTTGCAATGAATATAGAGGGTCGTTCCCCTTACCAAATATAACAAATAAATTTGACAAATGATCTAATCCACTAAAATCATTTACACCAATGGCTAAGATTTCTCTACACTATACACCTAAATACAGTAAATTTGGTAAGAACAAAAAAGGCATTTTCTTGGCCATTACTTTTTTCTTCTTTTTTATGCTCAACTTTATTTTTAATTTCAAATTGAAAACACGAAATGCATATAAATTATGAAGAATTCTAAATGAAAAAACCACTACCATAATAAACATGAGTTGCATGTAAATTATGAAGAATCTAAACGAAAAACCCACTACCATAATAAGCTCTCTCTCAAAATGAAAACAACCACGTTTGAGGAAAAAATGAAAACAATCACAAGAAATACAAGTTTGTAAGTAAACACAAGTTTAAATGTTTATTATCAGAATTGGATGATTCGTTCGAAAATTTTAAATAGTGAATGGTACTTTACATGGACTTAAAATAATTCAAAATGCGAATAAAAATCTATATCCCACTTTTATGAAGGATGTGTTTTTTTTATTTAATGAAAATTTATTAATTATGTTCTTTTCATTATTGTGTAGTTGATTATAGTCTATAATTTTTTATGTTAGATTAATTACTATTTTTATCTTTTACGATTTTTTAATAGAAAACCCCATAAATTAAACAAATAAAACATTAGAACAAGCACCTTCCCAGACAAAACCTCAACCCGGCCATGATTCAAATTGAATGGAAAATATTAGAAAAAGTGGTAAGTATAGGCCACTTTCACACTAGCAATTTAAGATTCGGCCTAAAATTTTTTGTAGTAAATAAATGACGATTTCCATTTTATTTAAATTTAAAATTATTATGATTTGTCTAAAATACCCTAACTAATATGTTTTATTAGATTTATTTTTTATTTATTAAAATTAAATACCGTAACTCGATCAATCATCTCATGATATTAGGAATGGTTATAATAATTTACATGTTTGTTTAGTTAATTTAAATGTTTATTTAGTTAATTGTATTGCAAATTGAAATTGATAATTATATCTGAATTTATTCATTGTCTCCTTATATTTTCATTATTTTGCATCTTCATGTTTTTATCATTCTAATTTTCTTTTTGGTTCGTAATATCATGCTTCTCAATGACTCATTATGTTAGTAAATGCTTAAATGAAAAAAAAACATTAAAATAGATGTTAATCAATTTTCGTGGATTTAACACATGTTAGTTCAAATCTTTTTTGTTAGTATCATTCTTGACAATAAATTATTATCGTCGTGTTAAAAAATTGTTATCCTAATATTAACATGTTAATAACTTATTTAAATGGAAGTTAATTTATCATTACATAAAATTTGATAATGTTAATCATGAATATTAAATACCTTATTAAATGGTAGTTTTTCTTGTTAATATCATATTGAAATAGTGTTAATATATTGCATATGTATGTTAATATACTATTATACTGATAATGTATTGTTATTCTAATAAATTCTCCATCTCTACATTAGGTTCTAAAACTGTGGGGATATTTAACATTTAAAGAGCAGTTTAGTATATTGTGGGCATTTATGGTTTGAAAAAAAATATAATTAAACTTAACAAACTATCTTAAAATCACTAAAAATGTGAGAATTTATAACTACCTTATATATGTCATTTTAAAAAATAATAAAAAGTAGTTAGATGTTGGATAAGATAAAAGACATTTTAGGCAAACTAAAAATCTTCAAATCATCCCATTGTAAAAGGACTATTTAGCTACTTTTATTTTCTAGTTATTAACCTACACTTAAAAATAGGCCATTTACTAGGATTTCTGTTATTTATTCCATTGCGACTCGGTACTATTTGTAACTAAAGATACAATGGGCTTGTGATAGCTCGGCTTTGGTATTTTTAGCAACACTGGGTTTAGAAACATAAAGTATAGATCTCTTTAGAAGAACATCAACAATAGGTCATTTTAAGGGAAAAAAAATAAAAAATAATCAAAGATGAAAGAAAAATAAAAAATAGTCACTCATAAAACTTAAAGTGATAATTTCAACTCTACAAAACAAGCCCCCCATGCCCAACGAACTTAAGCTCAATGTTTAGAAAGATTATATAATATATATCATGTATATTTGACTATACTCCATGTAAAGATATTATATAAATTATATGAACAATTGTGAGGGGAAGTAATTTTTATTTATTTATTTTGAAATGCGCGCAGGGGTCATTTTTATTTTGGAATGCGTGCAATGGCTATTTTTACATTTTTCATACTTACGGATATTTTCTTTGAAGTTTTTTTAACATGACATATTTATGATCATTACTAATCACTTCTTCGATTGTTTAATTTCATGGGCTTGGACTAATGTGTTACTATCTTGGATTTCGCCTACTCTCCTTCGCCACATCTCCATCGCTATTTCATTTTTTCACAAAAAATGAATGGGAGATCCCCACACCCCTGTTCGTTCAATTGCATCTATTTCATCCATAAGTAAACTAGTTTATATAGCATTGTTAAATTATTTACTTACTGTTATATTACATTCTAATGTATTATATTTTTCATCATTCTCCTATCTTTGTTAGAAGTGGCCAAAAGATGGACATCATCTTTAGTGTTTACAACCAATCGTCTTTGTAGCTGAGTTAAAATAAATAAATTGAAACGACCATCTACTAAGTAAATAATTTGTTAAAAAAATATAAGCAATATATTTACCTATTTCAAATTGCAAAAAATAATTTGTAAACTAAACCAAAGCATAACAAAAATTTCAATGAAATTTGCAGATTTATTGTAGGTTGGACAATTTTTTTTTGAAGCAAGTTGAACAAGTTTGAGTAAAATTTGGGAAAATACCACAAACAAACATAAGAAAAATAAAAAATGATGGGAAATTATTCTTAGGTGGTTATAAAATAAGTGAAATGGTAAAATAATAAATCCATAACTAAGTTAATGTCCATAAACTTAAGAGGGTCATTCTTGCACATACATATGTATGACTATTCTTGCATATAAGTTAATAAAAATGGTCATCTATTATAATTCTGCTTGAACTATGGTTTCCATGATACAATGATAAGGAGCCAACAAAGTTTTAAGCTTACTAGAGGATGTATATGTGCGTTGCACGTAGTGTGAACACATAGACTGTCATGATGATAATTTTACGTATATAGAGTTTTGATATATTTTAGAAATGAACAAAAAATTTAATGTTAATTTAGTTATCAAACTTTGATGATAACATTATTTATGAGAATACCATGACAAAGATACATTATCAAGATGATAATATATTGTGTTATTCAGAGTTATGATTTTTTAGAGATTGATGAACATAAGATTTAATATTCATTTGATTTTTAGACTCTGATGAAAAAAATTGGTGTATGAATTTGCCTATAGCAAAGCTAGTGAGAAGCTACAAGCTTCAAGTAAAAATCTTTGTGGGAGAGATTTATTTCCTACGATTTTAGTATGCTTGTTTACCTACAAAAGCTCGAGCTGAATAATAAAGTCTAGACTGTGTTGGCATATTTTCCTAGATATGTGATTGTGTGGCAGCTATAACAAAAAGATTGAGTTAACTGTAAATTATGTGATGTCAGAAAATACTGTTGATATTCTAATTAAGGGAGCTTGCTGAAAAGCTAGTAGACTATGCATCAGAGGGATAGAGCTAAAGCCTATTATATGAATTAATATTGATGGCAACCAACCTATGTGTTGGAGATTTCATGAAGTAGGTTCAATGGGTAAGAACAAGTCACTAATTGATTTGTTTGAGATTATATCTAATTTTTCTATTTCCTATTATGTCCCCATGAGGATAGTAATTAATGTGACTGCAATGATTGTGAGGTTGGGTTTAGACTCTTAATCAATCCATATCCTATATTGGGTTGTGTATTAATTGTATTATACACTTGATGGATTTAATCTACGTGAGTGTGAAAGTGTGGCCACTTTCTATGAGAGGTTAAGACTTTCTCTTTTATAGAATTCATGAGATCCAGGTAATGGTGTATGGCCTATTCGTGCCACCCTGATTTGAAATCAAAAGTTATGAGTTATATTTCCTATAGCCTATATAGATGGTCTATTTTATCTAACAAGGTGTACGAGAAAGAATTGTTTTTACTACATCATCTTGCTTTCTAAAAACTCTCTAGAAATCTCCTAGGCTTGATATGGTGTATGGTTTTGGTGGTTCATCTACTACGAGTACACGTATAGAAGAACATAGCTTAGCTATTGAATTCTGGAGGTCAAACATGTAGAGAACCATGATGCACCGAGATACTTTCTATGAGGGTGTGAATCGACTTTAAGGACAATGACTCACCATGCCTCAGTCTATGATATTCTATTGACATTTTAGTTTCTAGGGTAATATCTTTTTTATTCACAATAACATAATCATGAGTGGTCTCGAGTGTTGAAACAATGAGAGATGGAGTAAGAGGAGTAATGTGGATTTCAATTTGTTGAGTCTGAAGCACTTGCATCAACACCATTAAGTGTTTCTATGTCTAGTGGGTCTCTAGTAGTAGGAGTAGGACTATGTGGAGAATGAAATTTTTTAACGGGGTATGAAAATAATCATCTGTGGGTGGCATTAATCTTCGGAGACCAGCGCTGAAGAGACAACTGAGTAAGGAAGACTTATGGGATTTTCAGGAAGATGTATGGAATTTTCAAGATAATTGAGCAAGGTTGATAAGAATGTAAACATGAAAAAGAGGAAATAAAGAAGTCAAAATCTTGGAGCAGGTAAATGATGACAGTTTTAAGGAAGATGTATGGCACTTTCAAGATGACTGAGCAAGGCTCGTAAGAAGGTAAACATGAAAAAGAGGAAATGAAGAAGTCAAAATCTTGGAGCTAGTAAATGATGAGAGTTTTCAGGAAGACATATGACATTATCCAGATAACTGAGCAAGGTTCCCTAGGAAGCTAAACATGAAAAAGAAGAAATGAAGAAGACAAAATCTTGGAACTAGTAAAGGATGAAAGTTTTCAGGAAGACGTATGGCATTTACAAGACAACTAAGCAATGTTTGTAGGAAGGTAAACATTAAAAAGAGGAAATGAAAAGTCAAAATCTTGGAGCTGGTAAAGGATAAAAGTTTTCAGGAAGACATGTGGCATTTTCAAGACGATTTAGCAAGGTTCGTAGGAAAGTAAACATGAAAAAAAGGAAATGAAGAAGTGGAAATCTTGGAGCTGGTAAATGATGAAAATTTTTGGGAAGATTGATGACATATTCAAGATTATTGAGCTGATTCGTAGGAAGGTAAACATGAAAAAAAGGATATGAAGAAGTCAAAATCTTGGAGCTCGTAAGGGATGAAAGTTTTCAGGAAGATGTATGACATTTTCAAGACGACTGGCAAGGTTCGAAGGAAGGTAAATATGAAAAAAAAGAAAATAAATGAATTAGTCAACATATTGGAGCTGGTAAAGGATTAAAGTTTTCAGGATGACGTATGAAATTTTCAAGACGATTCAACAAGGTTCGATCGAAGGTAAACATAAAAAAGTGAAAATGAACTAGTCAAAATTTGGTAAAGGGTGAACGTTTTCAGGAAGACTTATGACATTTTCTATATGACTGAGCAGGGTACGTAGGAGGGTGAACATGAAGAAAGAGGTCATGAAGAAGTCAAAATCTTGGAGCTTGTGAAAGATGGAAGTTTCAAGAAGACGTATGAAATTTTCAAGATGACTCAGCAAGGTTCGTAGAAAGGTAAACATGAAAAAGAAGAAATGGAGAGTCGAAATCTTGGAACTGGTAAATGATGAAAGTTTTCAGGAAGACATATGGCATTTCCAAGACTACAGAGCTAGGTTCGTAGGAAGGTAAACATGAAAATGAGGAAAATGAAGAAGTCAAAACCTTGAAACTGATAAAGGATCAAAGTTTGCAGGACATGTGACATTTTCAATGTTACTAACAAAAGGGAATTAAAATTTGAACTTACATGTGTTAATTCCATGAAAATTGATTAACATTTATTTTAATGTTTTTACATTTGAGCATTTACTAACATAATGAGTCATTGAAAAGCAGGATGTTACGAACCAAAAAGAAAATTAGAATGATAAAAACATGAAGATGCAAAAAATGAAAATATAAGGAGACAATGAATAAATTCGGATATAATTATCAATTTAAATTTGTAATACAATTAACTAAATAAACATTTAAATTAACTAAACAAACATGTAAATTATTATAACAATTCCTAATATCACGGGATGATTGATTGAGTTAGTGTATTTAATTTTAATAAATAAACAAATATATCTAATAAAACATATTAGTTAGGGTATTTTAGACAAATCACAATAATTTTAAATTCAAATTAAATAGAAATGGTCATTTATTTACTACAAAATTTTTAGGCCGAATCTTAAATTGCCTTTGTGAAAGTGGCCTATACTTACCATTTTTCCTAATATTTTCCCTTCAATTTGAATATGGAAAGGTTGAGGTTTTGTTTGGGAAGGTTGCTAGTTCTAATATTTCGTTTGTTAAATTTATGGGGCTTTCTATTAAAAAATCACAAAAGATAAAAATAGTAAATGACCAAACATAAAAATTGTAGACTATAATCAACTACACATTAATGAAAAGAACGTAATAAATAAATTTTCATTAAAAAAACACATCCTTCGTAAAAGTGGGATTTGGATTTTTATTCGCATTTTGAATTGTTTTAAGTCCATATAAAGTACTATTCACAATTTAAAATTTTCTAACAATCATCCAATTCTGATAATAAACATTTAAACTTGTGTTTTAACTTACAAACTTGTATTTCTTGTGAGTGTTTTCATTTTTTTCCTCAAACGTGGTTGTTTTCATTTTGAGAGAGAGTTTATTATGGTAATGGGTTTTTCGTTTAGATTCTTCATAATTTACATACATTTCGTGTTTATTATGGCAGTGGTTTTTTTGTTTAGATTCTTCATAATTTATATGCATTTCATGTTTTCAATTTGAAATTATAAATGAAGTTAAGCATAAAAAAGGAGAAAAAAGTGATGGCAAAGAAAATGCCTTTTTTTGTTCTTACCAAATTCACTGTATTTAGGTGTAGACTGTAGAGAAATTTTAGCCATTGGTGTAAATGATTTTAGTGGATAAGATCATTTGTCAAATTTATTTGCGATGCTAAGAGGAGTGACCCTCTCTATATATAGTCATTTTTAACTCTAAATTTTTATTTTTGTAATTTTTAACTTTTACATTAAGTTTTTTAATTAAAAATACTTTTCATGCAAAATTATTTAATGTGACGTTAGAACACTAAAAAGACTTTGTTTTAGCTTATGAAATAAGATTGGCACATCAAAATCACGTCATACCTTTTCAAATTTACAACCCCGATTTCACTTTTCATATTTAGTACCTTGTAGTCTAGGAAGATGATTCTCTTGCGGAGAAGCATGCTAGTGGTAAATGGTGAAAGTGAAATCATGAAATTGAAATGATATAAACGTGTTCTATCGGTGTTAATTGAAACAACCTCATTTTAAAATTTTAACATCATCTTTAACTGTTTTAGATGAGAGGTGACTTATAATTCAAAACTGTCATATAAGAATTATAAATGACAAAAATAAAAGTTTAGGGTTGAAATGAAGATAAATGTAAATTTATAGGGTATACTTTATAATTTTTTTCAATTAGTAATAATGAGTTTGTGATTGTTTTGCCTAAAACTATTTGATGTATAAAAAAATATTATTATAAATCACACCTATTTGACTAATGTTTTTTGTCTAAAGTACGCAACTTTGCATTTTGAAACACTTCTATAAAGATTGTCCCAAAAAAGGAAAGAATTCCTTCTACAAAGACCAAAGCTATTAAAGCTTAGTTGATCATATTGGGACTTTGAATTCTGGATTATGTAGTTCGATCCCTCCAATTCCCTCTTTATCATAAGACAAAAACCCCTCTACAGAAAACAATTATCTAAACGATTCCTACATCCGTTGCACGTGCTCAAAATTCCTCTACGGGTAATACTAATCTTAATATTATATAATATTAACTTAGGCCTGTTCATCTAATTTACCCATTCTTTTGAATGCTCTCATGTAATACAATAAAAACTGATTTTTTATCACTCAATTTATGGTTCATGCAACTGCCACATGTGTTCATATTTTTAAGAATAATTTAAGAGATTAAAGTCCTCTTGCATTGGTTGAGATGGATTTGATATGATATAGTTCATTTTTCATGTAAATGTGAGTGCAACTTCATAGGTTATATTTGATCTCTTACTATGTTTTGTGTAATTTTTTTAATTCTTTCAGATGATGTTTGATCTGAATACAGTAATTCGGCTAAACAAAGAAAATATTGGATGTATGTTAGATCATGGAGGAACTTTATATAAGAAAATTTCCTAAAATACAATAGAAGAGATATAAGATAAAGAAAATACAATAGAAAAATAATTCGTAAATTCAGCCCTTAACTCAAACTATTAATTGTTCTATCTCAAAGGACAAAGATGATTTTTTATAACTTTTTATGTCCACCACCCCAACTACTTCATGTTTTGCAAACTCTCCACCTAATCAACTGATCACCTTGGCATGACAAGCTAGATTCCTTAATAATTCAATACTATTTATCAAATGAAAATTGGCACATTATATATTTAGAATAGTGCCATAAGAAAATAATAAAAAAATGATATGTGAGGCTTAAATATTTACTCTTTATATTTAAATTATATCTAGTGGAAGTTAACTCATATACTATAAGAAACTTTATCCAAGTTCTAATTTACATGATTTACATATTGAAAATATGCACAATTTATAGGCTATATTTATAGACCTTGTGGCATTCAAAAAATACATTGGACCTTTTAAAAATAATTAATAATATCTATTTTTTTAACTGATTCTCTAGATAACATTAAATTATGGTCATCAAGTTTCATTGCTAATGTAATATTGTGTAATTCATGAATCTCTTCACATGTGAATTGATGCATTAAGGGAGACGAATAATATAAGTCCACAGGTTAATATTTAGCAATTATAAGTTAAGATGCATTGCACACACATACACAAATTATAGTACTTTTATGCATCCTTGTATTCCTTTTTAAAATGTAAGATCACTATTCTTAAATATTTAAGATTTCATTCACCTCATTTCCAGTGTTTCTTCAGTATAGATGATTATATAACCTAAGTAATTGAAATTGGCTTGTTTATATTATTGAGTAATTCTAAAGTGCTAGAAATACATGGTAGCAAGCTTTGAAAGCCAACAAAGTAACAATACATATCAAATTTCTAATCTAATTATGAGATATTTTGAACTATCATACAAATTTTTTACTTATCTAATGATTGTAAGACAATGTATAAGAGCAATATAGAAATTGACATAGTGATAACACCAAATTAGTTGTCTTTGAAAAACTAAGGAGATGTGAAGTATCAATTCATATTGTTTTTTGTGTATTTAGGAAAGTAAAATCCTATACATAAACGAATAAAGGAATCTTAAAAGTTGAAAAACTAATAAACTAATTAAACTCAAATGAACTAGAATTACCTCTCCTTTGGGCTGTGGGGAGTGAAGATTTTCGGCATGCGTATGAAACTAAAAAGTAGACATATACATAAAAGATGATGAGAAAATAAATTTAATGATGTGAGTGAATTTCATGAGGCCGTTGGTATATTTAGGAATAGATTCCGTGGACGATTTACTCATCTTTAAATTTCATGAGGCCGTTGGTATATTTAGGAATAGACTCAACTTTTCTCTAATCTATAAATTAACAATGTATTTACTCATCTTTCATGGAAAATCACACAAATTCACTCCATAAGTCATAAGTGCATTCACCTATTGAATTTAAAGCAAGAAAACTATTGAATTTAGACTAAAAATAGATTCATAGTATTTATGTGGGTTATTATTATTAAAAAATATTTACTATGAAAAACATGTCTTTCACAAAGAAATAATTCTTATTAAAACATATTCTTTTGAATAAGAAAGAATATTAATGAAAAATTAATGATTGATGATATCTTTCTTATCAACTTATAAAATAAGAACAAAAAAGAAATCAAAAGTTTTTTCCTTCAAAGTTATATAAAAATGTATATTTATATTAGCATAATGTATTATAGGACAATTAGATACATATATAAGTTGCATATATAAATGATATAAATAAATATGATATATTATATATGATAATATAAAAATACGACCACATAAATTATTACTAAAAGAAATAAGTTTAAGTTGTTGTAGTAATAAGAACATTATTAGTAATATTTAATATAAAGTCACACAAATAAGAAATAATGTATGAAATTATAATAATAGATTAAAACCTGTAATGTTTGTTTTAATTCTAAAATT
This sequence comes from Datisca glomerata, assembly GCA_003255025.1. Classification (NCBI taxonomy): domain Eukaryota; kingdom Viridiplantae; phylum Streptophyta; class Magnoliopsida; order Cucurbitales; family Datiscaceae; genus Datisca; species Datisca glomerata. The sequence goes on from QANY01013574.1 coordinate 166,334, forward strand.
AGATGACAGTATAAAAATATGACCACAGAAATTATTAATAAAAGAAATAAGTTTAAGTTGTTGTAGTAGTAAGCACATTATTAGTAATATTTAATATAAAGTCACACAAATAAGACATAAGTATGCATTTATAATAATAGAAGAAAACCAAAAAGAAGTATAATGTTTTTCTAAATTCTATAGTTAAAAAAAAAGATTTTACAAGGGTAAAATAGGATTCCAAAAATCTATCCTCCTTAAGGCTCTGTTAAAGATAGTAGTCTGTCATACGTGTGTCTGTACAACTCATTTTGTTCATCATATTCATTAAAACATTGAGTATGAAATAAAACAAATAAAACGTATATTTTATAGCAAATGAAGAAAAGTGTAAACTCAACATGGTTTATCATACAAAAAGGTTATGAAAATATTTACTTACATTAATTATCCGGTCTATCTGTGATACATATAAGAAAAGTAAGAAAAATACATAAGAATAACTTAAAGAGTAGTATAATATATTATTTTTATAAGGATACTAATTAAATATGAAAAAGTGTCGACACTTCGCTTTTGTATTATTTGTTCATATCATTAAAAGATGAACAAATGATATAAACACTTAAAACTAAATTTATATAGTCTTTTCAAATACCTAAATAATAATTTGTGTGAGTAATGGTCACAAATACTTTTTTGCAACATTTACTTCTCGTTCTCACCACATTGTGATATGCATTTTTCATTGCATAAGAAAAAAACATAAAATAAATCTAGTTGATTTGGCATGATTTGTAAGTGTAAGATAAGAATAGAGAAAAAATAAAAGGAATAAGAGACGGAAAAAGGAAATTATTAGCTTTCAAGTTGCATGCCAAACCTCTTTTATCAATGTAATTGATATATATCCGTGAAATGTAAGGATTATGTTGTTGTAAAAGTATTGATTGATAATGACTCGTCTCTAAATATAATGCCAAGATCCACACTAGCAAAGCTCCCTGTGGACGCGACACATATGTGGCCGAGCATGATGATAGTAAGTGCATTCAACTGTACTCGAAGAGAAGTAATTCAAGACGTAGAGATACAAATTCGAATTGGGCCATGCCTATATAATATTATTTTTCAAGTGATGGACATAACTCCAGCATGCAGTTTTCTTTTAGGTCAACCAGGGATTCACTCTGCTGGGGTAGTACCGTCTTCCTTACATCAGAAGCTGCAATTTATAATTGATCATATACTCATTTGTATATATGGGGAAGAAGATTTACTGGTATCCAAGTCGGCCACCATGCCATATGTTGAGGCGACAGAAGAAGCATTAGAGTGCTCATTTTAATTATTTGAGATTACGAACACCATATTTGTTGATAGTAAGAAACTCGCTCTAATGCCAAGCCTATCAAAAGCATCTCAGATGGTGGCAAAGTTGATGATAAAAGGGGGGATACAAGTTAGACAAAGGACTCGATATTGAGCATCAATGCATAAATAAGTTAATCGATTGAGACAAGAATGAGCAAATATTTGGGCTTGGATATAGACCGACCAAGGTTGATAAAGGGAAAGTCGAAGCTAAAAAAAGAAAAGATGATTGCTAGGCTCGAAAATAGGGAATTCGATATGGAAATGGTAATCGTACCTCATATTTCTGAATCCTTCAGAAGTGGGGGAATTTCATTCGAAGAACTAGTTATAGTAGAGTAGTATGACCTTGAAGATGATATCGCTCATCTTTCAATATCCACAATCTTGGGGAAATCATCAAGTGTAAGTACAAAGGACTTGATTTTTCTATACGATTCAGATCATGAGCTTAACAACTGGGATGTCACCCAGCTATCGGTGCTTCTTGGAGTAATGTGTTAATGCCAAATTTCTAATGATTCTGCCCAATGTCTTAGGAATTCATTGTTATGGGCTTACATTTTTGTCTGTTTCATATCATCTCTTTGAAAGAAAGTCTAAGAACTTGTTTCGTTTTCTTATGTTAATGATAAATACAATTTTGATTCTTTTTTTTGTTTTCCCTCTTTATGTCTACTTTTTTCTATTTTTGAAATGTTGTGCATACTCATGCATTGTTTACTTTATTTTCTCACCTTCCTTTTATCCAATAATCTAATTCAAGTTTGAGAATGGTGATTTTGAAAACAAGTGCATAAGCAATAACTTCGACAATCTCATTCTTAGCGTAGTGTTAGATGAAAGTGATGAAGATAATTTCGAACCACCTCCAGAAATGTTAAGAATGATAGAAGATAATGATAAAGTAATTCAACCTTATCGAGAGTTAGTGGGGGTGGTAAATTTGGGATTGGATGGACAGATAAAAGAAGTCCAAATCGACACTTCTATGATAAGTGAAAGTCATCGATAATTAATTGACTTACTCAAGGAGTATATGAATATCTTTGCATGATCTTACAAAGATATGCCGGGTCTAAATACTGATATCATGGTCCATCATTTGCCTCTTATGCCGAAAAGTAAATCAGTACGACAAAAGTTAAGAAAAATGAAACCAGGTATGCTGGTACATATCAAATAAGAAGTCAAAAAGCAAGTAGATGCTGGTTTTATAGAAGTAGCAAGATACCCTGAATGGATCGCTAATGTAGTCCCAGTGCTGAAAAAAATGAGAAGTAAGAATGTGTGTCATTTATAGAGATTTAAATCAGGCGAGCCCTAAGGATAGTTTTTCACTACTCCACATTGATGCCTTAGTACATAACACCGCAGGATATTCAATCTTATCTTTCATTGATGATTTTTCGAGGTATAATCAAATCAATATAACTCATGAATATCGTGAAAATACCACTTTTATAACTTTATGGGGTATATATTGTTATAAGATTATGTCATTTGGTCTAAAAAATGTAGGAGCAACTTACCAACGGGCAATGGTAACACTGTTTCATGATATGATGCATAAATAAATCGAAGTGTATGTCGATGATATGATGGCCAAATCTCGTCAAGGGGAAGATCACGTTGTCACTCTATAGAAACTATATGAACGGTTGAGAAAGTTATAGTTAAAGTTTAACTCGACAAAGTGTACATTCACATCTTTAGAAAAACTACTTGGCTTTGTCGTGAGCAAGGAAATAATCAAAGTTAACCTCGACAAGGTTCGAGCCATCATTGATATGCCACCACCTCAAACTCAAAAGAAAGTTAGAGGTTTCTTGGGGAGATTAAATTACATAGTACAATTTATCTCACAGCTAACTGCAACTTGTGAACCTATCTTTAAACTTCTCCTCAAAAGCGATACAAGACGATGGAATGATGATTGCTAAAATGCTTTTGTGAAGATCAAAAAGTACTTGCAAAATCTGTCTATACTTGTTCATCCAACTCCAGGGCGTCCACTCATTTTATATCTTACAGTAACAGAAAAGTCTATGGGTTGCGTACTTGGCTAGCACCCCGCCTCCGGAAGGAAAGAACAAGCAATATACTCTTTAAGTAAAAGGTTCACAAATTATGAGGCTAATTATTCGATGCCAGAAAACATGTTATGCATTAGCTTGGGTTACTCATCAGCTTAGATAATATATGTTATACCACATCACTTGATTAATTTCAAAGATATACTCAATCAAGTATATATTTGAAAGTCCATCACTTTCTAGGCGGATTGCTAAATAGAAAATGTTACCACGAAATATAATATTGTTTATGTCATGACGAAGACAATAAAAGGAAGTGTACTTACTAATTATCTGACAGATCAACTAGTGTAAGATTATGAGCCTATGAAATTTGATTTTTCTAATGAGAGCATCTCAGTCATACTAAAAAATGAAGAAGATCTATGTACCCAGAATTGTGGACAATATTATTTGATGACGCATCTAATGATGTAGGACATGGAATATGGGGCAACCCACATATCTCCTAAGTGAAAGTTTTTTCCATTCACGGTAAAATTATGCTTTGACTATACAAAAAATGTGGCAAAATATGAGGCATCTTGCATGGGAATTCAAGCAGCTTGTGATATGAAGATAAAGAAGCTTCGAGTGTATGATGATTAACTATTGGATACGATAACTAAACGAGGAATGAGAAGCTAGAGACTCCAAGACGGTACCTTATAACAACATGTAACTAAGTTAAGCTAAACTTTTGAAGTGATCTAATTCTACCATATACCTAGAGAAAATAATCAAATCATAGATGCACTGGCAATTCTAGCATCCATGTTTACTACAGATTTTAAAGAGGAAGTTCAACCCATAAAAATTGAGAAATTAGATCTTTCTACTCACTGTATGAGCATTGAAGAAGAGTCAGACGCAAGACCATGGTATTACGACATCAAACAGTATATAAAGAATGGGGAATATCCATCCAAAGCTTCCGAGAACGATAAACGCACTATTAGAAGATTATCTATGGGTTTCTTTTTGAAACCACAATATGGTGCTTTTAAGATGTGTTAAAGCAAGGGAAGCAAATCAAATCATAGAGGAAGTTCACGAATGAATTTGTGTTGTCCATGTTAATGGTCATATAATGGCAAAAAAAATCTTGAGAGCAGGATATTATTGGTTGACACTAGAATCTGATTGCATCAAGTACGCCAAAAGATGTCATAAATGTCAAATTTATGCTGATAAAATTCACGTACCACCATCCTCTTTACATGTCATGTTGCACCTTGGCCATTCTCTATATGGGTATAGACGTCATTGGTCCTATCACACCAAAGGCCTCTAATGGGCATCGTTTTATTTTGGTCTCTACAGACTACTTTACCAAATGGGTGGAGGCGAGTTCTTATTTGAGCGTAACAAGAAGTGCGGTTGTTAAGTTCGTTAAAAAAGAGGATGGTGTGTCGATATAGTTTACTTGAAAGGATCATCACAGATAATGAGACCAATTTAAACAACAAGATGATGAAAGAATCATGTGAGCAATTCAAAATTAAGCATCATAATTCATATCATTATCGTCTGAAGATGAACGAAGTAGTGGAAGCAGTAAATAAGAACATAAAGAAGATGACAAGGGTTTATAAGGATTGACATGAGATGCTTCTTTTTGCACTACATGGGTACCGCACATCAGTTCGAACATCAACTGAGGCAACACCGTTCTCTTTGGCATATGACATGGAAGCGATCCTTCCAATCGAGGCAGAAATTTGCTCCCTCATAGTCTTAATGGATGTGAAATTAGAAGAAGCAGAGTGGGTATGAACACGATATGAGCAATTGAATTTTATCGAGGAAAAAGATTGACTGCATTATGTAGAGGGCAATCATATCAAAGAAAAATTATGCAAGCATATGACAAAAGGTACGCCCTTGATGTTTCTGAGAATGAGATTTGGTGTTGAAAAAGATACTCTCATATCAAAATGATCAGTGTGGGAAGTGAACCTCAATCACGAAAGACATTTTGTTGTCAAGAAAGCTTTCTTTGGAGGAGCTCTCATTCTAACAAACATGGATGGAAAGGATTTACAACATATAGTTAATTCTGATACAATCAAAAAGTACTTCGTTTGACCGCTCTAAGTATGGGAAAGGCGAAGTTAGGAAAAAATATGTCTTGAATACTGGAGAAATTCTTATTCCATAATTTTCCAAATCTTTGTTTGTAAACATTTGTTTATCCATCAACAATAAAGAGCCTTCTTTTACAGTTTGAAAACATATATACTTTGTCTTCCCATTATTTTCATTATTTCTTATTTCCCTTAATTCCAAGACATATAGGAAATATCATTAATTACTTTTAAAATAACTTACAAGCACAAACTTGGTTAGGTGAAAGCTAGTTGATTGAAAAAATAAAGAAAAAGGAGAAAAAGAAAGAAACTGAAAAAGGTAGTATGGTTAAATCCTAAAAGCCACCATGAGGAAAGTCAGTAGGCACACGGCGAAAGTTAAATCCGACGGGATGTTCACAGAATTAGAAGGGCAGAACAAAAGTAAAATATGGAGAAATTATTCATTTATCTTTAGCATCGACATAGAGCTGAATACTGGGGCATAAACTAATGAATAAGGATATGTCATTTTCTTGAAAGAATGCCCGTTGCGAGTCCATGATCCTAGGCCAAGCAATTGTTTTGAAGGGTAGTGTATATGGCTACATTAGTCAACTTTCAAAAAATTCATCAAATAATTTTCTTACAAATGTTCACAATCATGCATAGCACACATGCATACAAAATCACTACTTTGCGTTTATATTCAAGAATTAAAATGCATAGACATGCATCACATTGCTTCGATTTAATTCAATTCAAGTGTATGAATCATTTCAGGATATTGTTTTGAAATCCACACATGATTTTCCTTCATTTAGAGACTGCATTAGTCCTGCTCTGGCTACCATATGAAGCTTGTATAAATTAGATCAAACATCATTTAATTTTCTTCGGCTAAATCAAACCCGAATTGAGATGAGGTCAAAGCATGTATCTATCTAGGTCTGTATCTTTATATTCGGTTAAATCGAACCCAAATTGAGTCGAGGTCGAAACCTGTATCTATCCAGGTCGGTTTCTTTATCTTCGTTTAAATTGAACCCGAATTGAGTCGAGGTCGAAGCATGTGTCTATCCAGATATGTTTTGTTTCAAATATCTCAGTTAAATTGAACCCGAATTGAGTCTAAATTGAAGCATGTGTCTATCCAGATCCATTTTGTTTCAAATATCTTGGTTAAATCGAACCCGAATTGAGTCGAGGTCGAAACCTGTGTCTATTCAGGTCTATTTCTTTTCAAGTATCTCTAGTTAAATCGAACCCAAATTGAGTCAAGGTCGAAGCATGTGCCTTACCAAGTCCAATATTCTTCTGAACATCTCGGTTAAATCAAACCCAGACTAAGTCGAGATCGAAGCCGATGTATATGCAGGTCCATTTTCTTTTAAAATATCTTCAATTAAATCGAAGCTAACTTTATCATGGTCGAAGCCCGATGTTAGCGCCTGGTCCATTTCATTTAATATTGTTAAATCAAACCTGCGTCGAGTTGAGGTCGAAGCCTGTGTCTATTCAGGTTCATTTTCTTTTCAAATATCTTCGGTTAAATCAAACCCGAACTGAGTCGAGGCAGAAGTCAGGTGTCAGCGCCTGGTGCATTTTAATTAATATGGTTAAATCAAACTTGAATTGAGTTGAGGTCGAAGCTTATGACCATCCACGTCTGTTTCCTTTCGAACATCTCGGTTAATTAGAACCTGACTTTGTCACGGTCGAAGCCTGGTATCAGCACCTGGTCCATTTCATTTAATTAAGTTAAATCAAATCTGCATCAAGTCGAAGTCGAAGCCTACGTCTATCTAGGTCTCTTTTCAAATATCTTCAGTTAAACCGTACCCGACTCTATTACTGTCGAAGTCCGGTTACAGCACCCGGTACATTTTGATTAATATGTTTAAATCAAATTCGCATTGAGTCGAGGTTGAAGCCTGCATCTATCCACGTCGTTTGCTTTTTCTTCGGTTAAATCGAATCTGAATTGAGTCGAGGTCAAAGTCTATGTCTAACCAGGTCTGTTTTTCTTTTCAAATATCTTCGGTTAAATCGAACCTGAATTGAGTCGAGGTCGAAGCCTGGTGTCAGCACCTAGTCCATTTCAATTAATATGGTTTAATCGAACCCGAATTGAGTTGAGGTCGAAGCCAGTGTTTGACCAGGTTCATTTTTCTTCCAGTATCTCAGTTAAATCAAACTCAAATTGAGTCGCGGTTGAAGCCTGCGTCTATCCAGGTTCGTTTCTTTTCAAATATATCTAGTTAAATCGAAACCAAATTGAGGTGAGGTCGAAGGGCGTCAACGTCTGGTCCATTTCAATCAATATGGTTAAATCGAACCTGAATTGAGTCGAGGTCGAAGCCTTTGTCTATCCAGGTCCATTTTACATTTCTGTCATTTCATAGAGCCTGAATCAGTCGAGGTTTTTATTTTCCTTATCCATAAAATTTTTTCTCTTACCAATCAAAATACCTATCTACACATTTGTACACCTTCTAGGTTTAGAAGCGTGAACAAAGAGCGGCAGCTGTAGATATCGTATTTTTTTAGCCCGATACGTTGAAAATATGTAATTTATTAGTTTGGCCCATATACTAGTCTAAGACTATGTATATAATTTAAAAAATAGCTCATAGAATAAAAAAAGAGTTGAGAACCAAGCATGAAAGCATGGAGACTGCCTATGAGATTATGAGATTTTTACAGGCAATGTTTCGGCAGCAGTCAGTTCAAAGTCGTCATGAGGCCACTAGGAATTTTATGACAACTAAGATGAGGAAGGGTACTTATTTTTTGAGAACATGTTTTAAACATGATCAACATAATGCATGAGGCAGAAGTACATGGGGCGGCCATTGATGAACGGACTCAAGTTAGCATCGTACTAGAGTCACTCACACTAGTTTTTTCTGCGTTCAACCAACTATGTTATGAACAAGTTTTAATTCAACATGACCCAATTGTTGAATGAACTGCAGACTTTTGAGTCACTCAACCTTAGAATGATCAAAGAGGGTGAGGCAAATGTTGTCCAGCAAAAGCCTTCTTCCAATATTGTTAAGAACAAGAAAAGGAAGGAGAATGGTAAGGACAAGAGTAAGAACAAAAGATAAAAGAAAGCCAAGTCATTGTGGAAAGCCAAGAAGAAGAAGAAAGACAGCAAGCCTAAATGAAAGTGTTTCCATTGTGGGGTTGAAGATTATTGAAAGAGAAACTATAACAAGTATCACTTTGAGCTGAAAAAGAAAGGTAAATATGATTTACTTGTACTTGAAGCTTGTTTAGTGAAATATGATTTGTCATCCTAGATACTTGATTCATGATCTACTAACCATGTAAGTTCTTCTTTGCAGATGCTTGATTCGTCAAGGGAGCTGTCTGATGGTGAAATCATTTTGAGAGTTTGCAGTGGTGCACTCGTGTCAGCTAAAGCACTAGGGACAGTTCATTTACTTTTTGGATATAATTACTTAGTTTTGAATGATGTTTATTATATTACTGGATTTTCGAAGAATTTGTTTTCTTTTTCATTTTTGCAAGAATAGTTATTCAAAGTTTCTTTCATTAATAAAGAGATTATTATTTCTAAGAACGGATTTGATATATGTCATGCTAAACTTATAAACGGACTGTATATGCTTAAACCGACTGAATGCGCGTTGAATAATTCTAAATTATTTAAAATAGCAAAACCTACAAACAAACGACAAAGAGTTTCTCATGATGACGCATATTTATGGTATCTTAGGTTAGGACATATTAATCTAGATAGGTTAAATAGGTTAACAAAACATGGTGTTTTGAGAGAGCTAAAAGTTAGAACTCTTCCTGTTTGTGAATCATGTCTAGAGGGTAAAAGTACAAATAGATCTTTCACAAAAAAGGGCCAAATAGCCAAGGAACCACTTAAGTTAGTATATAGTGATGTCTGTGGACCGATCAATGTACAAGCTAGAGGTGAGTATGAGTATTTTGTCACTTTCATTGATGATTACTCAAGATATAGTTATAGTTACCTAATGCATCGAAAGTCTAAAATTTTTGGAAAGTTTAAAGACTTCAAGGCTGAAGCTGAAAAGCAATGAGGTAAATAATTGAAAACCATTCGATCTGATCGAGGTGGTGAATACTTAGATTTCCAATTCAAGGATCATTTACTGGAGTGTGGAATCTTATCCCAACTTACAGCACTTGGAACACCACAGTAAAATGGTGCTGCAGAGAGGAGAAACCGAATCTTATTGGATATGGTTAGGTCAATGTTAAGTTACTCATCATTGTCACTTACATTTTGGAGATATGCACTACACACGAATGTAGTGCACTTTAAGTTTGTAAGCAAGACACTTTTAGAGTTATGGAATGGCTCCAAACTTAGTTTGTGTCATTTCCTAGACTCAATTTCTGATATATGCATATTCGTTGGCTATTCTCTAGAGATGAGAGGTATGTACTTTTATAGTCACAGTGATCAAAATCTATTTGTGTAACCTTTCTTGAGCATGATTATATGCAAAAATATAAATCTCATAGCAAAGTAGTTCTCGAGGAATTAGTGACTGATGAGATCATAACACCTTCAATTTATTCTAATAAACGACAAACCAGAGAAACCACAGTTCTTGCAAAGGAAACTATGGTGCAATGTCATAGTGAGAGGGTTGTGAGATAACTAGTTTGCTACAAACTAGAGGCACATGTCCTAGTGTCAGACACTAATAAAAAATGATCCATTATCTTATGAAGAAGCAATGGATGATCCTGAAAATGAGAAATGGCAAGATGCCATGAACCAGGAAATGGAATCTATGTATTCCAATTCCTTCTGGGAACTTGTAGATCTACTTGAAGATGTCAGACCCATTGGATACAAATGGATATTCAAGATGAAAAAATGTGTAGATGGGAAAGTAGAGACTTTCAAGGAACAGTTAGTAGCGAGGGCTATACACAAAGGGAGAGAGTCGATTATGAAGAGACATTCTCTCATGTGGCCATGTCAAAATCAATTCGCATTTTATAGTCCATAGCCGCTAGTTTTGACTATGAGATATGACAAATGGACGTCAAGACAGCTTTTTTGAATGGCTCTCTTGAAGAAAGCATCTATATGATACAACCAAAATGGTTCGTACAAAAGGGGCAAGATCAGAAAGTATGTAAGTTCCTTAAATCCTTTTATGGATTAAGGCAAGTATCTAGATTTTGGAATCTTACATTTGATGAAATTATAAACCCTATGGCTTTGAGAAAAATGTTGACGAAACCTGTGTTTATAAATACACCAAAGATAATATAGTGGTTTTCTTAGTTATTTATATTGATGATATTATATTCCTTAGGAATGATGTAGAAACGTTGTCAAAGGTAAAGAAATGGTTAGCTGAGAAATTTCAAATGAAAGATTTGGGAGTAGCGAGCTATGTTCTAGGCATCTAAATCCTAAGGGATAGAAAGAATAAGTTCTTGGCAATTTCTCAGGCATCTTATATTGATAAAGTGTTAGAGAGATTCTCTATAGAGAATTCTAAGAAATGTCAACAACTGACCAAATATGAAATTGTCCTCTCTAAATAACATTGTCCTAAGACACCTCAGGAGGAAGATGATATGAGAAAGGTTCCCTATGCTTCAGCAGTTGAAAGTCTCATGTATGCCATGTTATGTACAAGACCAATCATCTACTATATAGTAGGAATTATCAGTCATTATCAATCAATTCTAGGTTTGGAACACTAGATTGTAGTAAAGCATATTCTCAAGTATCTTAGGAGAATACGAAACTATATGTTTGTTTATTCAGGTGGAGATCTGAACCTAACTAGATATACTAATTTTGATTTTCAATCAGACAGAGACAGTCGAAAGTCGACATCTAGATCATTATTCACCTTAGGTGGAGGAGTTGTAGTCTGGAAAAGTATTAAACAATCCAGCAGTACAGATTCCACTATGAAAGCGAATATATAGCGGCTTGCGAAGCTGCAAAAGATGTGGTATGGCTCAGATTGTTCTATTCTGATATGGAAATAGTTCCAGATATGGACAAGCCATTGATCATGTACTGTGATAATAGTGGAGCGGTAGCAAATTCCAAGGAATCGAGGAGTCACAAGAGAGGCAAGCACATAGAGAGGAAATATCATCTTGTAAGAGAGATCGTGCATCGATGGGATGGGACTGTTATGAAGATAGCATCGGAACAGACATGGTTTGTCCTTTTACAAAGACACTTACTACGAAGTCATTTGAGAGTCACGTGCATAACATGGGATTAAGAGAGATGCCACATTTATTTTAGGGCAAGTGGGAGATTGTTGGGGGTTATACACTCAAAGCGTGTGTATTGAAATTTTGATATCAAATTTAAACTGGATTACATTTTTCTTATAATTGTTCTATTAAATTATTGTTGAATAATTTATATAAATATATGAAAATTTCATATTCATTAATGAGACTATGATCTTGTATTAGTATTAGTAACATATTTAAGTATATAATTTTTAATGAATTATTGCTAGTATGGTTCACTAAGCATTATGAATACGTATGATATAGATCTGGATCATTTGATGTGGATAGATATCTTAGTAAATGTATTTTATATAATAAGATTATATATGACAGGACCGATGTGAATTAATATCTTTATTAACGTGTCGTTTATCTTAAAGATTTAATACACATTAATTCGATGATCATATGTAGATAAGTCTGAATCCTGAGTAGTCATGAACTCCTATGCATGTCTACTGGATCTTTTGATTTACTCGTTAAGGTCTGTTTGTTAATCAGGCTAGTGACTTTTATTTTGAAGATTTAGTGATGTGGATGGCTGAGGACATGATCTTACAATATTTGGAATCTAAGCTTTCTTAACGGATCGTATATTGGTTCCATTAAGTGTTAATTCTGAAACTGAATGGTTATTGAGCTCAAATTTATAATAAGATTATAAATTATTAATTCACTAGTGGATTATTATTAGTTAAGGATCAAGAGATAATTAGAAGGGTAAAAGTGCTATTTTTGACCAGTTCTAATTTACGAGCTAATAATTGGAGGACATAACTATGTGAAATGATTATGTCAGTGGACTACATGAGAATACTCTATAAATACATTCTATAATTTTTAAGAGTGCAGTTCCATATTTATAGTGGAGTAATAATAAAACTAATAAATAAGATTATTTAATTAATAATATAGTTTATTGGAGCTTAAAATTATAAGTCCATGGTCCCCAAATAATCTCTACACTATGCTGTCTAGGGTGTGAATATTTCAAGACATGAGAAAATGACTAACTTGCAAAAGGAACTTTTATTCTGGGGCAAGTACATAATTATAAGATAATTATGTGTGATTAATTAAATCAACTAAATTTGTTATTTGTGAAATAACAGATAAGTTAATTAATAGGGATAATCAGATATGTAATTTTGAATTAACTGATATCTAGATATTTATCTGATTAAAATAAATATTTAATTCGCAGTAATTACCACGTGTCAATAACTGATAGAGTATCAGAAATTAACATGGATTAATGTGGTGCCACGTGGTACTACATTAGTGAGTGTGCAACACTATAGTGCCACATGGCACTACAGTGGTGTCACATGACGCTACAGTGGTGTCACATGACGCTACAGTGGTGCCGTGAAGCACTGTGCTGGCTCACGGCACATGACACTATAGTTGTACACAATTACAGTGGATCTCATTGCAATTGATAATTTTACAATTATATATTATTTCAGTTTATCCTTAAAAATCTGATACACCATTACCTAGAATATATACATATATTATTCTAATGGCCTAAGTAGTTGAAAGAATAGGAGAGAATCAGTTGACGAGATCATCAGTTCGTCAATCAAGAGTTGAATTGAAAACATGATTGGTGTGAGAGAGATTTTCTTCTACGTTTAAACGTTAATCAATTCTCTAAAAGAATAATCATCATGTTCTTTTAGAGAATCGTCTAAAGTCCTTCTTAGTAAATCTATAGATCTCATGTGTTGAGAACATCTAGTGACAAAAAATGTGTTTTGTAATATTCTACGTGCTCACACACGTCCTAGTGCTATGAGGATTGACTTGAAAGATCTTGGTGAGAATCTCAGAGTCTACTGATCGTTGGAATGATTTAGTGGGAACGGATGATCGATCGGTTTTTACAAGGACACTTGATATAGGCTACAAGAGGCATATGATTCCTAACCTTGTATGTTGTAAATAGACTACAAGAGGTATATGATTCCTAACCTTGTAGATTTAACTAATAAATATATAATGGATCCTGACTGATTGAAAAAAAGTTTTCAATAAAAAAAATTATTTGGTCATCGTGGCATTTCGTAAGTTTTATTTTATTAAAAGTTTTATTTTTTAAAAGGTCATGCGCCTCTACGATGTCATCACGCACGCGTCGTGACGACCAGCATTTCAAGGGGTCTACTTTAGATAAAAAAAACTCAAGTGTGAAATACATTAATCTAAGAATATGAAAATATGGGCATTTTCTAAATTCAAAAGTTTCTCCTAAATAGTGTATTTTTTAATATGTTATAGATTATAGATTATATATATAATTAATTTTATTTCAACAATTTGTCACATTACTAAAAAATGAGTATATCGTTAAGAGAATTTTTCTTATTTGAGAATATATTAATTTCTTTCTCTAAATTCATTTGTATCAACTTTCATGTTGCTAATGACATTAATATTACATAAGATCAATTTTATAAATTACAAACAAAGAAATTATTATTACTTAAATTATAAATATTCATTGTATAAAGAAGATCTCAAATTTATCTTTGTGAACATTCATGTTCCTGCTTAGATATATTATAAAAATATTTTCTATATATAAGATTTCATTATGTAAGTTAATTAATTCACAAAAGAAGTAAAAAATGTGATTTGTACAATATTTTAAGATGACTTAAGGGATAAAAGTAAAAATCAAAAGTTTTTCTCATTTAAGCCTTTATAAATATTTATGTCAATATAGATATAGATATAAATAGAAATAAACTAGCTATGTTGCACGTGCAATGCATGTTGTGTAATATTTCAGTACGTATAATATTCTATTGTGTTGTATGGTTCAAAATTGCTAATAGTAGATGATAATATCGAAAAGATGATAAGTTAGCATAGGAAACTGAATTGATTGTGTTTCTTAATATTCATTAAAGTATAGATGAGAACAAAAATAAAATATTTTATGTCGTAATTAAAGTAAAAATAAATTAAAAAAATAGTATACTTGTCAACACGTTCCATTTACCCTTATCAAAACAATAAAATATATTTTTGGAATAGTCAAATTATAATTCAGATAAAATTGCCCATGAAGTAATTCTCATCTGAACTCATTTTCTATTGTAATTAGAGAAACTTCCCTAGACGGATCTCGAGAAATGAAAAAATGAAATTCAGACCCCTATATCTTTTCAACGAATGTGACATTTTTCATAAGTGAAAAGATTATATTACCCTTTTGCTCGATTGGGCAGCAAGAATTTTATGCTAGACTAAGATCTAATAGACATCAAGTTTAACAAAAAAAATTCAAATTAAAAGAACATATTTAGTCTATAACTTTATAAAAGGTCAAATTTCGGTTGAAAATTCAGTCTAAATTTCTTTCTTTTTTTTTCTCAAGGTGTATCCGTAAATTTTTCTCTCTTATTTAGGGTCTGTTTGGAACCCCTGGATTTTGGTGGAATCAAATCTATTATGATTTGAAATGATTTCTTTTGTTTGGCAACTTAAAAAATTGGCTGATTTCAAATCCAAATGGATTTGAAATCCTGATTTTATCTAAAATATTTTCCTGTTCAAAATGAGCAGTTTGCAGGGATTCTGGTGGATTTTATCAACATATACAGTCAGTTCTGCCTTTTGCCCCCAACAAAGAATCTTCAATTTTATCAATATAATCATCACTGCTCCTCTTTCATCCAGCTTCAAGCTCTTCGATTTTATCCATTCCACTTCACCTCTGTAAGTTCTTTATCTCTCTCTCTCTTTTATTTGCTTCTTTCTCTTTATGATTTGTGAAAATTTGTGCTCTCTCTGTTTATTGTAGAGTCCATCAGTCCACCATCGCGATTTGTTACCTTCGTCTGCTCTTGGTGCTCTACGTTTCGTTCTTCGTCTGCATTTAGAGGTTTGTGTTTAGATTTGTTGTTATCTTGATATGAAATGAAAGATACTTAGAGAGGATTACTTCCCAATTTGTTCAAGTCAAATTAGTATGTTAAACTTGAAGAAAACAGGGTGAAGAACAAAAGACAAGAAAAAAAAAGTTTAGAGGGTTGAATTTGGAAAACACAGAGAAAATGATGGATAAAAAGGCCAAAAATCATCTCTAGTAAGGTCAGATCTTTAGCTGCTACCACTGCTTGGTCACAGAGAGACAGAGGGAGCTTTAAATCTGAGCCCAATTCTTTTCTCACTTTTTTTCACTCACTTTTTAACCCTAAAGACCAAAACCCTTCAAACACACTCTCTCTCTTCCTCTCACTCTCTTAAGCATCGTGACCAATTTTAATTGTGAATTTGATAATCGAATTTTCTGTATGCTTTAATTTAGTTGATGGTCTCTCTAATTTTTATTTTTTAAACAAGTATAATGTTTATGAACAATTTTGGACACAATCTAACAAAATAATCAAGGCTTAAATAAGTATATTCTTGACGATATGAGTCAATCACTTTTGGAAAAAACATAATTATATACATTGGACCGAATTTGAAATAAAAAATTTGTAAAAAAAGACATATACATATGACCGATTATGTGATTTTTTTCTTCATTTCTTCATTTTCCGTTAAGTAATATGATTTTTTTTGTTTGGAATTTGTAAGTAATTTGATTAAAGGATATTTGTCTTTCTGATTAATCAATTATGATTAGATCTTTTTTTGTTGATAAATTACGTTAGATGTCACGCTTTCTCTTTTGTAGAGTTGGATAAATGTCGTTCTCCTTTGGTGTAAGAATTAGTGAAATATATATATATATATATATATATTTACACACACATCATTTTATATTCTAATATTTATTTACACATGAAAGGATCATGTGACATTGGGAAGAAACTAGAAGATTGGCGGTTGGAGCCATATTAGCTTACATGGGATATTTAATTGCATTACTCGAGATTTATCAAGCCTCAACTTATATTGGAAAGTCTCTTTCAGTACCTAGCTTAGAAAGACAAGTAGTTCGGTACCAATTGATGTAGCTTATTGAGTCTAATGATGAGGGGTGTCGTTCAATATTACGTATGGATCCAACTATTCTTAAACAAACTATTCTTAAACAAACTATATATCTTAAGGATAGTCAATACAGTTGTGTGGAAGAGCAAGTTGCAAAACTTCTCCACATTTATCTCATAATGTGAGGAATCGTACAATTGCATTTTTCTTCCGTCGATTTAGTGAAACCGTGAGCCATCATTTTCACCAAGTACTAAAGTCAATCATATCACTTGAAGATCAATTCTTAATTCATTCAACCGGTTCTTCGGTTCCTTTAGAAGTACAAAATAGTAGAAGATTTAACCCATACTTTAAGGTAAATCTAAACATTTAATTTTTCTATACATATTACCATTGATTTTATTAGTAGATTACATAAACATTGCATTTTTAGGATTGTATTGGAGCAATTGATGGAACACATATACATGTAAAAGTTTCAAAAGAAGATGTATCAAGGTTTAGAGGGAGAAAAGAACATCCCACTCAAAATGTGCTAGCAGGATGCACATTTGATTTAAGATTTACTTACATATTACCTTGTTGTGAAGGATCTATATCAGACTCTGGAATATTAGAAGATGCATTAACATTGAAGATAGGTTAAAAGTTCATGAAGGTAGTAATTACTTATTGTTATGTTAAACGAGTTTATCTTTGTATAACTATTAACAAATTGCAATTAAATTTTAATAAGAAAATATTATCTAGTTGATTCGGGTTTATGTTGAGACCGGATTCATTGCTCCATATCGAGGGACACGATATCATCTTAAAAAATATTCTACTCATGCATTGCAATCCCCAAAAGAACTGTTTGATCACCGGCATGCATCACTTCGTAATGCTATTGAAAGAACTTTTGGTGTATTAAAAAAAAGATTTCCTATCATTGGTAGTGGAACTCAACAACAATATAGTTTTGATACACAAATAGAAATTGTGTTAGCCTGTTGCATATTGCATAATTTTTTAATGGGTGTTGCTCCAGATGAGAGATTAATTGCAGAAGTTGATCGTGAAGTTATGAATAGTGAAATAGATGTGGATCAAGTACCATCTTTGAGCTTAACTGAAAATGGGAGACGTGGACAACAAATTCGAGAGTCCATAGCAACTCGAACGTGGTAAGATTACACTAACAAACATTAATTTGTATATTAATATGTTTTATTATCTACCTAATTTCTTTCATCTCTGTATAATATGAAACAGTTCAATTATTTATATATTTAATAATTTATTGCATGTGTAAGAATTGATATCTTAATTTTTTATCTATATAATTATTATTTTACCTATATTCTTTATTTGATATTTTGACCTACAGATATTTACAGGTGAAATATGGATCCAGATAAGTTGATGGATATTGTCAATGGTGAGAAGAAAAAGTATACTAGTTGGACCCTAGCAATGGATAAGTATCTCCAACAAGTTCTAAAAGAACAAAAACTACTTGGACAAAAACCAGATAAAAGTTTTACAAATGAAGCTTACCAAAATGCGATTCAAGCTATGAATTCAAAATTCTAATTGGAGATATGAAAGGAGAATATCGTTAATCGTTTGAAGACCATAAAAGATAAAATGACCATAGGGTTGGAAGTGTTCCGTCGTGGTAGTGGCTTTAGCTGGAATAGTATCACAAAAAAGATTGAGGTAGAACCAGTTGTATGGGATACCCTAATACAAGTACGTGCTCTTCAAATTTGATATTTATTTAGTTAATTTAGAGTTAGCGGTACCATTATTATATGAGTATAAGTATTAAATTTAATCTATTGACTTGTAGTCTTATCCAAAAGCACAACAAGTTCGTGGAAAACCAATTTGTAACTGTGAAAATTTGAAAGAAATTTATGTCTAAGATAAAACAACTGGATCAGCTATAGAAAGTGCAAAAGAAAAGGTACGTCATTGGGCACAACAAGATTCAATGAGTATCAATGATATTGATGAACGTGTAGCCCGAGATGAAATACATATTGAAAGTTTTGATGAACCTGAAAATAATAATGTACAACATCAAAACATGCCATCTGCATCTGCTTCATTTTCTAAGTGTGTTAAGAAGAAAACACACGTGGCCGATGCAATAGGAGATAAATTGGAAGTACTTACAAGTTCAATGGAGAAAGTCGCAATGGTGCTTGATAAAGGTGATGTTTGTTTCTTCAAAAATCATTTTTTAATTTCATACGATGAACACATAAGTATTTACAAAATATTTGTATATGTGAAGCTAATGATGTCGCTAGAGAAGTAAATGTCATTGCTCGAGAGTACAATCGTCGTATTTATACTGCAGATGAAGTGTTTAATGCACTTATGGAAATGAGAATGGATAGTGAATTTATATTCAAAACAACTGAGTTCCTACTATCTGATCCGATAAGTGTTGATACATTTTTTGGGTTCCCAATGGCGGTGCGCAAACAATGGTTATTTTGAAAGATGTCAAATCATGACAAAAAATAACTTACCTCGAGCACACATTTCCTTACTATTATTGTTACAATAATTAGTTAAGTGTTTATCTCGATCATTAATTTATGATACAATTATTATCGATTTATTAGTATTTTTTCTTATTAATGATAACCTCAACAATTGAGTGTGAACACTTTTAGAATATTTTATATATTTTTTTTAATAATGCTAATTAATGTCATTTTTTATATATTGAAAAACTCATATACTTCACATTTTATATTAGTTATTAAGTTGAGGGCATAATAATAAAATAAAATTTTCTCAATTCATTTCTTTTCAAATCCATATCCTTTCCAAACAAGGAAAATTAAATCCATTTCATTTTAAAACCATTTACTTTCAAACAACAATATTGATTTGAAATCATTTTATTTCTTTTTCTTATCAGGATTGGAAATCATTTTTATCTCAAATTTGGTTCGAGCCGGACCATTAATTTTTACTTTCCTATTTTGGGAGACTATAAACCTGAAAGATACTTCTGTCCTTGAAACCCCTTCGACTTTGATGGTTAATATTGTTAGCACTGGAGATCATTCGACTTCTCCATTGGAGACAACATGGTTTCAGAAAGTGGTCCTTGCGTAGCGTGAATGGCCAATCTCGTAACGGTATTGGAGGCTCCCATACATCTACCGTCCGATGTAATGGTGCTAGTATGATTCACCTTCGTCGCGGTCGTTATCGCAACATAACGATCTTTACAGTGCGCGACAAGCCGCGAAGTGGTCGAAAACCTGTAAAAGAAATGAAAGAAACAGAAGAATGATGAAAAATGTGTTATTTTTGTTGCAGAAAATGCTTGAGGAAGAAGATGAAAGATTTGGTAAAAACATGCATGTGGCTTGAAATAATTGGTGAGAAGTGAGTGTAGGCCAGCTATTTTAAGGGTCCGGCTGAGGTACATGCTCTATAACCAAAAAAATGCTTAAATTACTCTTGGATTATTCTTGTGGAGTCTATAAGAGTATGATACAAATCTATGTTTGACCTCTTGTACGGTACATACAGTTTATCTTAATATTTCCCCTATTTTTATAAAATAGATCCTCCTACGGTATAGATCATGTACCGTACCTTCAAATTTATTATGACGTAAATATATTTATCGGCATCTCTTTTACCACGTAAAAAATTTATTGACTTCCTATAAAATATCATTTATTTTCAGTTTTTTATAAATAAAAGTATGATGTAAATACATTTATTGACATCTCATTTACCACGTAAAAGATTTATTGCCTTCTTAATAAATATAATTTATTTACAATTTTATGTAAATAATTTAACACAAAATGTTAAAAAAATATTTGTTTAGTAACTAATTTATTAACATAACTAATTTACTTACGCAAGATAAATTTGCCCACTTCATTTTAATAACTACTTTACATTTGTTTTGAAAATAATTTTATTACAATATGTAAAACGACGCGCTTAATTTAATGGACTAATTTATCAACTATATTTAAGTAAAAAGTTTAAATTGTGTAAAAAAACAAAATAAGTTAAGAGGTAGCACTACAAGAAAATACGTTACACAAACCGTCATCGTATAACCGTCGTAATTGAGGGGTTTTCTTATAGTGTAGTATAAATTCATTTTTATGTCAATAAAATTATTTACGCGGTGTCTTTACTGTGGTCATCGAGATTGTTCTCATAAAAAATGTTATGTATTATTGGATGGCCATTGTCCATTGGATCAGACAATATAAACTGCAATTTTGTAAGTTTTATTTGAATTAAGCATTTCTACCCACACAAACACCTCCTTCCACTCAACCCCATCAAAACCACATTATATCGCACTTAAACAGAAACAGTAGCAAAATCCCACACAATAATAGATGGTGTTGCGCATGAGCTGTTACTACATCTTGGGAATCTTCTGTAGATTCTGAATTCTGCTTTTCGTTTAAGCCTTGAACTTCATCACTTATCTTGATTAGTATCGATGCATGTAATTGTATTTATTTAGGTCATCGTTCACCAAGATATATAGGTTCCGCTAGAACACCAAGATATATAGGTTCGGCTAGAACACGGGGACTTAAAAGTGGCAAAATTTTTGTTTTTCTTTTTTACCCTTTAAGTCTTCTCAAAATACACTGTAAATTAGAGTTTTTACATCTTTTTTTCATTTAATATATTCATTTACAAAATTATAAAATTTTATAAATAGTTTGGTTATGTGATGAGGAATGTGAAGGTCTGTAAGGATTAATTTGAAGATCTTTTTTGTACAATGAATATTTATTGTTTAGTCAATTATATGTTTGCTAATGATTGGTATAGGTATGTAATATTATTTATGTTATTTGTAACACTGAAATTCATACAAATTAATTTAAAGAAACACATTAATATATGTTTGAAAAATCTATTACTGAGATATAATTCCTTTTTAAGAATGTAATAAATTAATGAAAAATAATTTTTTATATTATTCAAAGACCGACATTATATGATATCTAATATTTGATTTAACACATATTAATATATGTGCACAATGTTAAAAGTAAAAACTTGTAATATATACAATATCTAAAATTTATTCTTAAATTTCATAGATTCATAATGTGTGTCACAACATAAATAGTTTTATATAAAACGTGCAGTGCACGTTTCTGAATCTAGCAGTTGATCATAAGTGCAAAGACATTAGAAAAATCTTGAGTAGGCACATTTTTACAGTGTTGTCCCATGGATTAACAATATCCGTTTATCTTCCATATATGTGAATCACGCAACTCTAAGATAGTTGAATCACGATCCCAACAGTCAAGATATTGTTCAAAAATTTGAACTCACTCATTTGTCTTATCAAAGATCGTAACTAACTAGGTCAAGTTTCGTATTTATCTCAGGATTAAGGTAATTATGAAAATACCCTCAAGGTGTAACAATTAGATTTAATGTTAGATAAACGGCTTTACTTCAAACTAATTCGTTACTAGTCTATTCAACATGTTCCACAACCTGTCTAGGTCAACCATTAGAGTCTAAACTCCCATGCTCCTAGACCAGCATCATTTGGTTCAAACTAACACTACAAGAAAATAAGCTTATCGTGACGGTTTTATAGTGACGGTTTCACCTACCATCACTAAAAAGTGAACTTCAGGTTCCAATTGCGATGGTTTGACAAACCTTCCCAAATTATTCATTTATCGTGACAGTTCTCTATAACGGTCGTGTAAAAGATACCTATTACGACAGGTATACGCAATCGTCATAATAGATTTAATTAACATGATAGTGTGATGACGGTTCTTATAAACCGTCACCCAAAAATTAACTGTGGTGATGATTTATTTAATAATCATCGCCATACAGAGACATAAAATTAGCGCGAGCGTGTGAAAAAGCCAAAATAATTGAGTGGGGAATTGAAAGAAAACACAAAAGGTGCCCTTTCAGAAACCCTTTCATTCTCTTAATCTACTCCATTTGTCTCTCGTTTCTATCTCCTCCCTCCTCTCTCTCTCTTTATCCATACCCTAACCAGATAGACAGAACTACCACCATAATCACATATCAGAGGAGCTGGGTGTCGCTCAAAACTGCGGGTGGAGTCGGAAAGGTGGGTTTGCCTTTTCTCTCCCCCTTCACGATTTTCGTCCATCTCATGCATGTTCTTTTTTATGAAGATAGGTGGGTATCGCCTATTCAAGATGTTTTTCTTTGTATACAGACTAGGATAGTCAGGGCTCTTTCTGATAGCAAGGAGCAAAATGTGATGGCAAGGGTTCTGGTTTCTTTAAACCAAATTGGTTGCCTTCTTGGAAAGGGCGATGCCGTTATAGTAGAAATGAGGAAGTTGACTGGTGCACATATTCGTATTTTGGGGAAGGACCAGATTCCAAAGTGTGTAAGAGAAGATGATGTTGGAGATAATAAAGGAAAGAGAAGTCAAAAGAAAGAAATAAAAGGAAAAGTGTGAACGAAAGTGTGTGATGTGAAATTGAGTGGGATTTAATCCCACATTGAAAACTCAAGGAAAACATGTTAGGTTTATAAACCCAACTCTCATGCCTTGGGGTTAGCCCCAAGGGGCACCCCACATTTTGTGGGAAGGGAGGACCTAGATGGCACATGGTCCTCCCCTCACACGAGCGCGCCGTCCGGCCGGCTCGATTCGGTTTGGTCCAGGTCAAAGAATTATTTTTTGGATAAAATTTCTTTTGATTATTACTTGGAGAGGAAGACTTGGAGCTTTGAATTTGTCAAATAAATATCTCCTGAATTATCTGCAGAAGATAATTAGACTTTATCAGCACTAATTTCGTGTTTATCTCCTTTATCCCCAATTTCGTGCATTACCTTATCAGCACTTACAAACTTTGTTACTTGCTCCCTAAGCTGCCCACGTTTTAAATAAAGGCGGTGTGTGAGCACAAAAAATCATTCGGTTTTTATCTTCATGAGAGACTTCATTTTTATCACCATCGAGAAAACTATTTTTCATCACCATCATCACATATCTGCATATTGAGAGAGAGATACAGAGAGTTCGGAGAGAGTCAGAGTTATTGGTTGTTATACTTAGGCTTAGATCATTGTATCCTGCAGTGGCGATTCGTCATAGTCTCCAAGCACCCTGTGGAGGATGGTTATTGTCTTTAGGACATTACTTATGAGCAATCATCGATCTTCACCTATTTCTGCTTTAATTATTGAAATTTCAGTTGTATTTAATTTCTCTATTTATTTCTGAATTTCTGTGTAAGAATTCTAATTATTTTCGTTGTAATCGTCTCTGTTGCATTTAAATTGTATTTGTTTCAATTTCATTGTACTGTTGGTTTATGAAAGCATCTTGTTCGATCACTACTTTCATCAATGAAGAAGTAGTTCAAGTATGTTTGTGCTACTCCAATTTTTACACTAAATTTCGACCTTTTAGATGATAAATTACATTGTCTAGGTTCTCAAGTCCCATGCTTGTACCTGGGCAATCCTTGCACTTTTGTACTGACTTTTCTCATACTAACTATAGCTGATACTTGTCTTTGGTTACTAGCAGTGTGTGAGCACAAAAAAGCATTCGGTTTTGATCTTCATGAGAGACTTCATTTTTATCATCATCGAGAAAACTGTTTTCATCACCATGATCACATATCTGCATATTGAGAGAGAGATACAGAGAGTTAGGAGAGAGTCAAAGTTATTGGTTGCTATACTCAGACTTAGATCATTGTATCCTGCAGTGGCGATTCGTCATAGTCTCCAAACACCATGTGGAGGATGATTATTGTCTTTAGGACATTACTTACGAGCAATCCTTGATCTTCACCTATTTTTGCTTTAATTATTGTAATTTCAGTTCTATTTATTTTCAAATTTTCATGTAAGAATTCTAATTATTTTCTTTGTAATCGTCTCTGTTGCATTTAAGTTGTATTCGTTTTAATTTCATTGTACTATTGGTTCATGGAAGCATCTTGTTCCATCACTACTTTCAACAATGAAGAAGTAGTTCAAGTATGTTTGTGCTACTCCAATTTTTACACTAAATTTCAACCTTTTAGATGATAAATTACATTGTCTAGGTTCTCAAGTCTCATGCTTGTACCTGGGAAATCCTTGCACTTTTGTACTGGCTTTTCTCATGCTAACTATAGCTGATACTTGTCTTTGGTTACTGGCAGATGCATGGAGAGTTTGAAGCTGTTCAAGAGGCCTTTTTTCAGATAACTACTTAGCTGTTCAAGAGGCCTCAATTTTCTTCATATGGAGTAAGGAGAGATTTCTCGCCTCCTGGATCATATTCTAACTTGTGCCCTTCATTTCACAAGTTTGATGTTGTTAGTAGTCTGCCTCCACATAAGGGTTTGCATCTCCATGGTGGTCGTCCATATTTTATGCACAATATTCATAGGCCAGGTGCTCCTCATTCATATGACAGAAAACCATGGGGATCTCGAGTACTGATCTCTTTCTACATTTCTGTAGCTCTGTTGAGGTTCTGCAGTGTGTTGGTTTGTTTAAATTCGCACATTATGCTGGGTTCCCTAAAGTCATACTTCCACTAGATATGGTAGGAAGTATTATGTTTCCAAATTTCAAATGCAAAGCCAATTATAATTGGTATATCAGTGGCCTATAAGATAAATAAGAAAGGCAAAAAATATTATATTAAAGTTGTTTATATAAATTCAATAATTAATTTTGTTATTGTAGGATAAAAGTTCTTTTAGAGTGTGTTGACTTTTAATGAGAAGATTTCACATCATTAATGAAAGAGATATTTCCATTCATGAGTCAACACTGGTTTTGTATTCAAATTTAGCAAAGTGTTACTTAGAATTATATATCTATGTAAGTATCCAACAATATTATTAATATCGTCCATGTTACTTCGTTTATTTTCTATTATATATCAAAGTAGATAATTTCTAGGAGAAAAAGCTAACATTTGCAGCCAGAAAGAAATAAATTAAGTCTTAATTATGCTTAATCACACTGTATACAGGGGAAGAACTAGGACTTCAAATTTGGGGGGGTGGGGTGGTGGGGTTTGTTGTAAAGTTCATACATGCACTAACACATAAACTTGGTAATTAAAACACAAACTTCTTTTGTACTTGAATGTTTTTCTATCACTTGCACATATTTCCCTCTCCAGATTCTTTGGTCATACTATATGTACATTACATACATAGCAGAGCTGTCTGGCTACACAATTCCATTAGCTTAACCAATGCTAGGTATATCACTTGCACATATTTCCTTGTCCAAAACTTCTTATTTCAATAAGTTTCCCATGCTCTACAACAAAAAACTTCTATAATGAGTGTGATTGCTGCAGGGTAAAGATTGATATTTGAATTTTAGCCAATATATTCTAACAAACAATAAATATTCACTCAAGGATTGTGACAATTCTCAAGGATGGTATATCCAAAAGGTGTTTATTTTGATTGCAATGGCATAGGTGCAATATGTTTTTGAAGTTTTATTCTAATTCCAAGCTGTTAGATGACTAGAAGCTATTGAAATTCTTACTTTCTATTGGTGGAAGCTCATATAAGATAAGCCTCAAGAAATATATATATTTCTTAAACATTAGGTAGTCTATTTCCACGGTTTGTAACCATTGTCATAGGTGGTCTACGATGACGGTTTTCTAACTCTCGTAATAGGTTGTCTATGACGACGGTTTCCTAACCGTCGTGGCGACGGTACTCCAACGGTTGCAAAAATCATCATGGCGACGGTACTCCAACGGTTGTAAAAATCATCGCAATAGTTTTTCCGACAATGGAAGTCTCGACGGTTTGATAACCCTCAAAATAGTTATCTCAACGGTTTCAACAAACAAAAAAACGTCGTTGTTGAGCTATTTTCTTGCAATGTAACAATCATAATTGGACTCAATTGCGCAGTCGATCCTAAGACTGCGAATAACGTTCTAAACTATTTCAGAATAATTTGTCTAGAGGATCCTCCAGTCTTTACTCTTCTTACGTTGACAATAGTTTCAAGACTTGAGTAAATTATAAATCCACTTTAATTAATAGAAAAACTTTCATTCATTCATTCAATTCAGTAATAAAAAATGTCAAAGAAATAACTAAATACTCATAAATAGTTATTACACCCTACTTTATGGACATATTCCAACATCATGGGATGGCCCGTCTAGCGGCGAAGCATTAGGATTGTCCATCCGACGGTGGAGCATGAGGATGGTCCATCCGGTGATAGATCATGAGGAGAGTTCATCCAGCAATAGAGCATGAGGATGGTCCGTCAAGAAGTAGAGCATCGGAAAGGTCCGTCTGGTGGTGATACATAAAGATGGTTTGTCCGATGGAATTGCATGGAGATGGTACGTCCGATGATGGAGCATGAAGATGGTATGTTTGACGGTAAAGCATGATGTGAGTCCATTCGAAGATGGAGCATCAAGATGGTCTGTCTAACGATGGAGCATGAGGTGAGTCCATCCGGCGACGGAGCATCATAATGGTTTGTCTAGAGGCGGGGTGTGAATATGGTTTGTCCGTCGCCGGAGCCTAAGGATGATTCATCCGGTGACGGAGCATAAGGATAATTCATCCGGTGGCAGAGCATGAGGATGGTTTGTCCGACGGTGGAGCATGAGGTGAGTCCATCCAACGAGATTTTATGTACATGAGAAGTGCTCTCAATGTTTTAGCCACGTTGGAAACTAAATTTAGACGTTCAATAGCTTGACTATGAGAATTTATGTGCCTGAGAAGTGCTGGGCTAATGCCCCATCATGTAGACAGTATGAGGACTTGTGGCTTTAAATGAAAACTTAAGGACATTTCCCTTGAGTAAAAACTGGAAAACTTATGGCCTTCAAGTGAAAACTTAAGGACTTTTTCCTTGACGAAAATCAAAGGATTTTTGTATTGGGAAAAACTAAATGACTTCTTCCCCGATAAAGACCAAAGTACTTTTTACCTTAAGTGAAAATTTAAGGACTTTTATTTTGGGATGAAGCGAGGCACGAAGCGTAGGTACATGATAGCAGCTTTCGCATAAGTATGAAAACTTGAGTTTATCACATCCTTGAAAAGGTAAACCACTTGTTGTGCAGAAGTACAAAAATTGTAAACTCTACTTCACCCATCTCGACTACTGTGAATTTCAACTGTTGCGAATCAGTGAACAATATGAAATTTGTTGCCCCCATTATGTGTCCAAAGTTCAACCCGTATCAGAGATTTGTACTGGCTCATTTTTGGATGTTCGAAAAACAAACCTTAGCAAATTCTCCATGATATTTCCTTCAAGCATTCTCAATATCAAACCAACGTCACATCCTCTTATGTTAGTTGAACCGTGTACATATAATACCCAAATATTCCATGTCAGTGGAGGACAAGGTTGGTTGGCAAATTTCATTTTCACAACAAAGTCTGCAAGAGCTTAGCCTTGATAATTGTTCGAGGTTGGTATGAAATATCGAATTCTCCGTGCTCAATCGCCCACTTCATCAATATGCCTGACATGTTTGGCTTGTAAAGAACTACATGTAGAGAATGACTGGTTTCGGGTCAAGGATTTGGCTCAGATCATTAGTAGGTTGGAGCCAAGCTAAAGGAACCAAGGTTGACATAGCGTCGTTAACGTAGCTAAGCTAATGGAGTCAAGGTTGATCGAATCAAGGCTAACAGAGCCAAAAGTCGACGAAGTGTCGGTTGATTGAGCTACCCTGATGGGCATGCGGTACTGGTGTATTATGTACTGAATTTTCCTTGTTACCATTTCTCGTGTTCACCATTACAACAAAGCGTGACAAATTTCAAGTTTGGAAAACGAATGTGTTTCCCGCAGATGACGTCAAACTGTAGATACTGAAAATCTATTACCAGAGGTGTTGTCACACGTCGCCAGGTAAGTTGATGATGAACCATAGAATAAGAGAAAAAGAGTGAACATAAGAGTATCAACTTGATACTGATGTGGTTTCTAGCCAATTAGACTCCGACGCTCAAGTCAGTAACGATTTTGACAGCATGAGGCCAAGGAACTAGAGAATGAATAACTTATAAATGAGGAAGGCACCTAATATTTATTGGGAGAAACCTGGACTCTCCATAGTGGGTAAAATAGTTTGGGTCAGGTTCGAGAATGGTCTAATGATTTTTGGGCTTCTGAGCTGAGGCTTGGGCTAGTCCATTTTAGGCCTCTATAGCCGCTTAGTTTATATGTTTGTCGAGAGGGGGTTGAGCTGTGTTTTTTTTCTTTTTTTCTCATCTTTTCTAAGATCCAAACATAACATGATAGAACATGCAGACCATAGAAAAATGAGATAGAAACTCTAAGGGTGCGTTTTGTATGAGGGGAAGTGAGGCAATATGCTTGGAAACTAAAAGAAAGTAATTGATTACGTTGTTTGGTTTGAAAGTTTTTTAGGGTTTGTAAATAACCGGAATGTGAAGATGCTCTCATTTTGAGAGTATCTTAAACCCTCAAAATTGGGGGTTATTTCCATGCCGGGCATCTCTACTTTTTCTTTCTTCTTTCTTACCAAACTATCCTCCATAAATATATAATAACTATCGATAAATATATTTTGGTCCAAGGGTAAAATTAGAAATTGACAATTGTATATGTAACATTTTTTTAAACATTCAATCAAAATAAACAAAGCAATTCTCACTATATTATCACATTCTCAATTGTTATCACACAAAGTAATCTTTATTTTCTGGACATCATATTCTCCCACAGTACTATAATCTTGATTATTGCGCTGAAAATCATGGGTGTTTTTCTTATAAGAATTATTATCTTATAATGTAAATTCTATACCACATTAATACACTTGTAGCGGTATTGGTTCAATTGTATAGAGAATATTTGATGAAAATCTACATGACGTATTATAATATAATGGTTTGGTCGAAAGAAATAGTAAGTATATACGAAACAAATCCATGGGTAGAATCTACATTTTGTTATTACTTATGTTGGTCGTCTTATTATAAATGAAGTAATTATTATTCATAAGTATTTTTTGGTTTAAGGGTAAAATTGAAATTTGAGAATGATGCCTAAAACATCTACTTGCATTATCCATCAAAACAAACAAAGTAATCTAACACATTTATCATTAAATCATAATGTTCTCAAGTGTTAACAAACAAAGTAATCTTAAATATTCATGCATATACATTCTCACAATCATATTCTAGCAATCTTATTCCGAAAATCATTTACTCACAATTTTATACCAAACGGACCCTAAATGTCAAAACTATGTTACACACGCAGACATAAAAAAGGTATGATATGAACTATTAAGTAAGTTATGAGACCTAATTATGCTAAAACTTGTTACACACGCAGACATATTCATGAAAAAATATTTATATGAAGCAAGTTAGCATATTAGGCTTGGGGAGGAAGCTGGTCTTCGAAGACAGGGCTGTGAACTGTTGATACTTCAGTGTAAATAGCCATTTCATACGTGGAATGACCATTTCATATTGAAAAAATCTTAGTTGTACACATTTGACTTGTATTAAACAAGCCAGAAGACTCTTGGCATCCAAGAAATTGACCTTGGAATTTCTTTTCAAATTTTAAACAAAGGCCACTTGATGCTATCCTTGGAATTTTTTGTCTTCTATGAATTAGTCTATTTAATTCTTAAGAAAAATGTTATGTGTTGACACGATGAATATACAGTTTCAATAAATAAATATATAAAAAAATGATTAATCTCAATTAAACAGTTTTATCTATGGATCTAAATCAAGTCATCCTTCAACTTTAAACTTTTATCCCAAACCCCTCAACTTTCGTCATAAATAAAAAGAAACATCTCTTGCAACTATTCTTCTGCTTAACTTTCATAAAAAAAAGTCATGTGCAATGCACGTGATCGGTGTATTAATTTACGGTAAAAATTAAGGGGTCATAAGTAAAATTATTCAATTTTAATGAGAATTAAACGTAGAAATAGACAAAATAACAAATAGATTTTTTAATCTTCATCGTTACAAAGAACGATACTACTCCATCAATCATGTTACTTAAGTATATGAATGATCTCATGAGACGAAACAAATTGCTGCTCACCGGGATTTGTATAAATCTACTATAAATATGGACATTCGGAAACAAGACAAGCAACTATTCTCTCTCTCTCTCCCTCTCTCTCTCTCTCTCTCTCTCTCTTATTTCTCTCTTACTAGGACGAAATTCTATAGCAGCAAAGCTCTTTCAAGCATCATCCTCTTTGAATTTAGATTTATTACTTGAAAAAACCAGTATGTTGAATTTGCAATCCTACAGAAAAAAACTAATGTCTGATCCTAAAGCAGTTTTCTCTGCTGTAGCTTCCGTTGCTGCAACAGCAATGCTTATCAGAAGCATTGTCAATGACTTCATCCCTTACGACCCAAAAGACCTCTTATATTCCGGCATCCATAGCATTTATCGACGGTTCTCTTCTCAGCTCACCGTCGTCATTGACGAATATCAAGGTTTCACGTTGAATCAGGTGTTCGAAGCCGCAACTGCTTACTTAGGCTCAATAGCTGCCCCATCAGTAGAGAGAATCAAAGTCAGCAAAGCTGAGAAGGATAAGAATTTGTCAGTCACCATTGATAGAGACGAAGATGTGGTTGATTTCTACGAGGATGTGCAATTCACTTGGAAATTGGTTTGTACACAGGTTGAATTGTCTGGTTCAAGAAATCCACAAGATCACAACGCATCAATCAGATCCGAAGAAAAATACTACGAGTTGAGTTTTCACAAGAAACACAAAGAATTGGTACTGAATTCTTACTTACCGTTCGTAATCGAGAAAGCTAGGGCTATCAAAGAAGAAACCAGAGCAATTCAGCTTCATACAGTTTATAACTCCAATTGGGATTCGGATACCCTAAATCTCGATCATCCAATGACATTTAAGACATTGGCTATGGACATGGAGGTGAAGAAATTTTTATTAGATGATTTGGACACTTTCATGGAGAGAAAAGAGTACTACAGAAAGATCGGGAAAGCTTGGAAACGTGGATACTTGTTATTTGGCCCTCCCGGCACCGGCAAGACGAGCTTGATTGCGGCTATGGCTCAATACTTGAATTACGACATCTACGATTTGGATTTGACGGATATTTACTGTAATGCTGACTTGCGATCGTTGTTGCTGGGTATGTCGAATCGTTCTATACTCGTCGTTGAGGACATAGATTGCTCCATCAAGATGCAGAACCGAGAATCCAACAATGAACCAGAGGATTCCTCCCGAAATAAGGTAATTTTTTATTTTTGAAAAGGGGAAGAATGAGGTGAATTTTTTTAGTGTTTGATTTTCCTGTTAAAAATTTAATAATTTAATAAAAATCAGGTAATTGATCAAGTTTTAGTTATTATATGATATGACAATAATTTATAGATTGATATTTTATGATTCATTCAAATAATTTGATAAATTAATTTATAAATAATTGAAAAATCATTTTGTAACTTAAAACTTGATCAATTACATGGTCGGTATAAAATAATTACTTTTTAAAATTATTGTGGGTTTCAAAATTTTCAACTAAAATAAGCTTGTGACGTGAGGCCTTCGATGAGTTGTAGCCAAAAGTTGCACTGTCTTTGCGAGAATGTCTCAGTATATCTATTAATTCTTATCATCAATAACTTTATTTGAAAAACGAAATAATCTTGCGTCCGTCAATTATTACTCATTTTCAATTTTAGTTTTGAAAATTTTTAATTAATTTAGTCTTCAAACTTTTAATCATAAGAAATTACATATATACCATTTATTTTATAAATAAAATAACAAATAATTACATGTGCCAAAATGAAAAATAATGACTTGACATATTAAAAATACTAATTTAGTATTAGTAACGTCCCAAATCAACATATGTTTCAATGCTAGAAAAATTCATGATATGTTTTTTTGACAAGTCATTAAATGTTTTTTTGTGATGTTTTACATATGAAATAATCTGATTGCTTTTGTTCATTTAAACAGGTGACACTTTCTGGGCTCCTTAACTTCATTGATGGTCTATGGTCCTGCTGCGGCGAAGAACGAATAATCGTTTTCACGACGAATTACAAAGACAGACTCGACCCCGCTTTGTTGAGACCAGGTCGCATGGACGTGCACATCCACTTATCGTACTGCACATTTTCCATATTCAAGCAATTAGCTTTGAATTATCACGGTCTCACTGATCACAAGTTTTTTGAACAAATTGAAATACTAACAGAGGAGACTCAAGTTAGTCCTGCAGAAGTTGCAGGAGAGCTTATGAGGAGCAATAATGCAGAAACTTCCCTACTAAGCCTCATTCAATTCCTTCAACAAAAGAAATTTGAACAAAATAAAGTCGAATCGGATGAGAACAAGGGCGAATCGGGTGTGAATGTGGAAATCGAGAACAAAGGCGAATCGGGTGTGAACGTGGAAATCGAGAACAAGGAAGAGATGAGCAAGATCATTGAAGAGTAACAAACAATATTTTTAGGATGATGACGAAAATGAAAAGGTAGAGAAGAAGATTTTTGAAATGCATCCCCACAAATTTATGTAAGGATTTGGTGTGTCAAACTTGGCTTATACATTTTTGTATTGTATGACATCTTCGGTCAGCCAAACAGGTAAGAGATTCCTTGGTGTGCACTGATGAAGCAGATATGGCAACCTTGTACTTCTTTCCTTCTCGTTATTTATGTAAATTTTTATTTTAATTCTTTAAAAGAACTACTCTTTTAGTAATTATAAAAGATATAACAATTTGATTTCTAATAGTATAATTGTAAACTAGATAAATAAGTTCGTATGATGTGTAACTTTCACATTGGAGCTTTGGAAAAAAATATCATTTTCACATGTACAAGTGTTTCGAATGGTATATAGGTTTGTTAATGCTTACAATTTTTCAAGAACAATTCATAGATGTAAGCATATTTTTTCCTATTTAAAACATATTTTTTCTGAAGTATAGTACAAGAGTTGTTTATACTGAGTGATAAAGTTATAGGTCAAATCTTAATTAACCAAGTAAATGTGTTAGTCAATCATATAAGTTAGTATATTTATTAGTAAAATCAACTTACAGTTAATTGACACATGATTAACAATAAGTTGAGTTGACGTAGTTGGTTAAACCCTCATACCTATACTTTAGAAGTCGTGAGTTCGAATTATATTTCTTTATTTTTTTTAGAATTTGTAATATAACTTTGATAAACACAATTGACATATGATCACTTGGTCATAAGATTTTGTAATATAAATCTTAGTCAATATAGATTTACTCTTTAAATAATTTAAATAATTACTATCACTTTCATATGTTTACAAGTTTATAAAGAAAACATTCATATTAGTATCAACTTTTCTAACCCCGTCACTATCCAACAAATCATGAATTTAAGTCGTAATTCTCATAAACTTCGTAATTTATTAAAAAAAATGTTCTTCAAAATCGAGGAATTGGTTTAATAATGCTACTGAATGTAATATAAAAAAGAAAAAAAATAATATTAAGCTGAACACATGTAATAATCATACATTCTATTGCAAGTAGAGAAAACAAGATCAAACACGACAAGAGTTTAAAAAGATTACATCTACTAGAGAAGGGAAAATGTGAGTCAGATTCCACAAAGGGTCCTAGAGCTCACAACCAAAATGAGATGAGGCATTTGAACATACATAAATATACATATACATATATATATATATATATTGTTCTTCACCGTCTTAATGACTGGTTATTGCTTCTATTGTTACTTAATTGCTTACTTGAATAATTACTTTTGTTTAATCTCACTCTCCACCCAAGTTGCTGGTTATTTTTATGCTTGATTTTTTCTCTATAATCGTTGATTATCTAATATGTGAATCTAACATTTCAGTTTCTATTTAGTTTGTTTCATGCACCCCAATAAGACATTTTAGATACATAAATTCCGAGAGTAGAGTAGTTGTAAAGGTAAAGGGGAGAAGAGTCGATTTCATAGGAGGTTATAGAAGTCATAGCAGATTTGAGAATCAAAATACAATATGAAATTTTCAATCATAAGAATAATTTAGTTATTTTGAACAATGAGTAGATTATTTAAAAATATTTCTTCTTGTAGCAATAAGTCTATAATGAATACAATACCAGACATAATCAACGAAGAACACTTTGAATACTTAGCAGATGATCAAGTAGATCATGAGGTATGAAATATACCTAAAATTCCTAGTAAAGAAATTTATAAATTAACATGGTCTGTTGTTTCCTTCAAAACTTAGCATCATGTAAAAATAATTGAAAAAATATATGATATTGGGAAAGAGCATGAAACATGCCAATTACTTTCTCTTAGTACAATTAAACATCATATTGAAAAATGATATAATTTCTTTCACTTTTGTTTATTCCAGATTGGAGTTAAACCACTCACAAGGAGATGCCTAAATACATCTGTCTTGTTAGCATTGCGAGATGTAAGATTTATAAATTTTAATGATAGTATTTTAAGATTAATTGAATCTTCACTTTGTAATGGTCAAATCCATTTCGATTGTTTTTCATATTTGTTTGTTAGTCTAACATACCCTCATATTCTTAAATCTTTAACTTTAAATATCAAAACTAGTGGTTACCAAATCTTAGAAGGTATCCAACCCCTAGCTTTGATTTTTAGAATATATTACAAAGTCATCAAAACCAATATGAATTTTCAAATTTGCAATAGGAGTCCAAAAAATCAAACCATGTTGATTCAATCTAGCCAAAGTAATGCAAATAAATATTAGAGTTCTTAAAACTATTAGGTGGTCTGATATTACTTTACCTACAAATTGACTTTTAACCAATGAAAGCCAACTCACTCTAATTCAACGTCTAATTAAAGATATTGATTATAACCAGCAGTACATTGATGATACTGTTAAAATTAATTTCCAATCTTCTAGTTCTAATACTCAAATTATGGAGTTTTGTCAGCCTAGTTCTCCTAAGAATTTCTTTTCTGGATCATCTGTTAATAATGATCAAGTCTTAGGATTCACCATTATAACAATAATTAAAAAAATTAAGACTAAAAGGCATAGCCACAAATTCTCAAGTCAGTCAACCATTCTTTGATAATAAATATGAACAATCTGAGGAAGCTGAAGCACCCACTGAATCGGATTTCCAAGGAACCTTACCTCCTGTTAATCCTCAACTCTTAGTTTTAAATTTAGGCACCAATAGTCTCACCTACGGTACAATAATCAATATAATAGAAAAGAAGGTCTAAGAATGTGCAGAGACATGAAAATTAAAAACATGTTAAAAAAATATAACCGCCAAATATGAATTAGGAAATTTCTACGAGCAATATGGTTTAACTGCTATTGCGCATTGCTAAAAGAATAGAAAAAATTCTCATTTAAATCCTAAAATAGTTTATAAACCTTGTAGGAGAAAATACTACAAAAATAAAAATAAAATTCGGGCAAATGTTTTTCTAGAAATAAAAATTTTGATAAATATTTCTCTGAGAATACAAATTATTCTAGAAGAAAATTCAATAATAAATTTATTGATAAAAGTAAAATTAAGTGTGTTAAATGTGGTCAGAATGGTCATTTTTTCAGCACATGTCAAATAAAAAATAAAATTAATCAATTAAAATTCTCTGATGAAGATAAACAAGAATTATTTGGAATCATAAAATCAATTGCATACTATGAAAGCGGTAATGAAGATTTAGGAGAATTTGAATCCCTTAAATCTAATGAATCAAGCTTTTCTAATTCTGACAGTGATTCTCCTAACATCTCTGGGGTGCAGGGATAGTTGTTGTAAAAAAATAATATTTTAAATAAAAATGAAGAACAAGAAAACATCTTGTTAGATTTAATTAGTAAAATTAAAATACCTAAATTAAAACATGAGTATCTTGGAAGATTTAGGAATATAATTCAAAAGAAAGAAAATTATAAGTCTAATGATAATAATACTGCAAGTCTTTCCCAAACAGTTGAAAAATTCAACAAAAAGAAAAGAAAGGGAAAAAATTACTTTACAGGAACTTAAAAATAAAATTAAAAATATTAAAATTAAAATAAAAGAATTAAAAGAATCAAACACAGAAATAAAAAAAGAATTAAAACTCTTAAAAATAAAGAGTTTAATTAAAAATCATGAATCTAGTGAACTAGAAGAACCTAGTAAATTCTCAATTTTTGATAATGAGGTTGAAGAACATATTGTTAACAATCAAGATGATGATAATTTCATTCAAATCCTTAATCACATCAAAATAAAAAATGACACATAATGATCAGAATAATAATTCAAGATTTTGATTTCACTATAATGACTCTTATTGATTCAGGAGATGATTTGAATTGTATGCATGAATGATTCGTTCCTACCAAGTATTTCAAGAAGATAAAAGAATTTGTGTCATCTCCTAATGGTACTCGAACACATATCAATTATGAAATCTCTAAAGTTCATATTTACCAAGACAATATATGTTTTAAAACATCATCTGTCTTAGTAAAAAATATGACGAACAAAATAATTTTGGATTTACCATTCATTTCTCTATCAAATTCAAATTTCTTTTGTTTTCTCACAATGAGAAATTGAAAACTTTAAAACAAAATTCTGTTTTTAAAACTATAGATTTAATTTCTTGTAAATAAAAACAATCATATTTTTACAAGATGAAATAAAATTCAAAAGAATTGAAGAACAACTTCAAAATCAAATTAAAATCTTTGAATGATGAGTCCTCATTTACAAATTAATTACAAGCCCTTTAACAATATTTTAGAATGGATAAGATATTTAATACTAAACAAAATGAACTTAATCAACAGACTTGGAGATGTTGTATTCTCTAAGTTTAACATAAAATCTGAATTTAGACAAATCCAGATAAATAAAATTGATACATACAAAATTGCATTAGATCGTTATAAATGAAAAGTAATGTCATTTGATCGTTATAAATGGAAAGTAATATCATTTTATCTTAAAAATGATCCAAGTACAATGAATGAAAATTTTCAACCAATTAATTGATTTCTCGATTGTTTGCATTAACAATATTCTCATTTTCTCTAAATGTGTTAAACAATACGGGAAACACCATTTGTTTGTCAAGATAGTAAAATAAAATAGTTTAATTATCTTTTCAAGACTTGAAAATCATTATTTCATTATTAAGGTAATCAATCAAATCATAAAATTTACTTTATTAAATTAATAATTTCTTTTAATTAATTACAAATTTGTAAACTCATGTTTTGAAATTACTTCCAAATAAAGTTTGGCTAGGTAACATTCTATTTTTAGTAACTTTAATTTCAATATTTAATTTATTCAATATATTAATAATTATATTTATGAATTCCTTACTTATAATATTAAGTAGGAGATCATTTTAAGATTCTGCCATGATAGAATTTGAAAATTTGACCTACTAGAATACGTGAAGGTAAAATCCAGAATACTCAGCCAAATTTTTTTTAAAATAAAAAACCTCAATGGTAGGGATGCCGTTTTCTGCTCAAAATTATCATTTATTAATTATGGTTATAATTGTTTTAAATATTCAAGAAATACATGGATTAATGAATTAGATGAAATTTTAGAAGATGTTGGGTTGAAGTATGACTTCAATGCAGCACTAATTCAATGGTATGGAAAATGTGAGAAAATATGTTTTCACAAAGACAACGAAATCTGTTATGATAACGGACAAATTTTAACTGTGAACCTTTTTGGGAGAAGCAATTTTTAAAATTGAATTTTTAGATAAAACAATCAAAGAATTTCTGATACTGGAAGAAATTTTTTTCGTCATGCCTGACGGATTTCAAAAAAGTCATAGCCATGTTGTGGAATCCTTAACCAAAAGAATCAGTATCACTTTCAAAAATCATGTGAGAATGATGAATTGTTCAATTATTAAAGAGTCTTCGACTCAACAACTAGCCCTCAGAACCCAAATTAAATGGGAGTCTTCTACTCCTAACCAAGTCCAATTAACAACACTTAGGTCCATCAGACCCAATCACCAATTAGTCCTGGTCAATCAATTTGACCCATTCTCAAGCACTCAATCATTTGATGCCCAATCACTTGCCCAACCACTTTCAAATTACAGAAAATCATCATCTTATTTTCGAAAAATGCCCAACAATTTTTTTTTTTCATAATGAGCCTCAATTTGCTCATTTGAAGAATCCTGCCCACACTTACATTGACTAATCCTTCTCTTGTGGTTCCATTTAAAATTAATGAGCCCGTCAAACCAATCCCGCAATTAATCCCACAAACCAAATCATCTAGTTTATCTCAAAAATCCCGGCCTAAATCAAAACATTATCTAAAGGGAAAATCCAAGGCCACCAAATCAAAATCCAAATAAAAGCAGGAATTAATGCAAACAATGCTTCTCCTCCTTGATAAAAATACTGATTCTGACTCTGAATCATCAATAGAGTCAAATCATCTAATTAAAATAAAAGATCAAGAAGGTCAATCATCAAAGTCTCTCCCTTAGCAATTGAAGAGTAAATCATAGTGTCGCACTCTTCATCAATGAGCTTATGATCCTTTCCAAGACTCACAAGACCCATTTGGCAGTATCAATCTCAGTGACTATGAATAAAGAAAAATAAATCACCTTTGGCAAAATACCAATGACGAAATAATCAAGAAATTTGAAAATAATATCATAATAACTTTCCAGCATAATGCAACGGTGATACTGATCTTTAGAACAAACAATAATGGCTTCTCCAAAATCAACAACCAAAGCACAAGAATCCAAGATAGCAATTATCAAGGACTCCAACATATAGCAATAGTTACAATGACTTTTCAAAGATAACAATCACGAAAGGCTTATGAAGACACAAAGTTCAAGATTACAATCATCAAGGAATCTTTGTATTTTATCTTTTTTTTTGTAATAATTGTACTAGTTGTCGAATAATTAAGCAACTATTTATGTTTTTACTGTTCTTAGTCAAACGTAGAATTGTAAAATATTTTTATTTTTGTAGAATAGAATAATACATGTAAGTCATGGGTTCCCGGTGAACTCCACTTTCCTTACTTATAAATAGGCTGCCCTCTTCCATTTGTATCTCAGAACTGATTTTTACATTTGTAGAATAGAATAGTACATGTAAGTGTTTCGTTCCCAATGAACTCCACTTGCCCTACTTATAAATAGGTTTTCATATCCCATTTGTTCCTCAGAACTGGTTTTCACTCTTAACGATTTTGAGAGAAACTTGTTCTGAAAATAAAACAATATTTCTTCCTCCTCTTTTGTAATCTTTCTTCTTCTTCCTCAATGTTAATTAGTGAGCGTGAGTACCAATTAATTATTTTAAAATATTTTTTAATGCTTGTAAGTTTTAATCTTACTCTTGAATAACAATTTTAATTATTGTGTTGTTCAAATTCTTGCATCTGAATACCTAGTCATTAAATATATAAATTATTCACAATTTCACCTTTTTGGTATCAAAGCCAAACCTGGTAGGGTATTTTATTGTTTAAATTAGTGTCTGCATAATTATTATTCTAAAAACAAATGTCTTATTGGGGTGCCTGAAACAAATCAAATAGAATTTGACACGTCAGATTCTTTATGCTATATATATAATCATACATAAGTGCACGTTATGATTACAAATTTTGTGATTTTTATTTAGGAACTAGGATTCTCTGCTATTGGTAGAGCAACTGTAGAGGTGAAGTTAGGTCAAACCTGGCTGTCCATCCAAATCTAGTTGGATCAGATTTGACCCAACTACTTTAACAATAAAATATTTTTGTTGTATTAATTTTTTTTTACTTTTTTCTTATTTGATATTAGTCGTCTAAATATGACTAGACGGACAATATCAAACCATATTTTGTTAATTTGGGGACCGTCAAAATATGAAGCATTATTCGATAAGTATAATATGGATATTAAACCAAACATTTGGTAAAAATTTGGTCAATAATACGCCATACGTAATAATTCAGAGAAAGTTATTAAACATGTATAATACGTCATAATTAAGAGAAGAAACATGTATAACATCATATACGGATTTTTTCATATTATTGAGAAAAGTTTGAGAACAGACTATAAAATTTGAAAAATAAAAAATACGCATATAATACAATACGTGAATTAACTAATAATCGATCGAAGAGCTCATATGCTATTGTTGAGCAAGAGAAACCCTATCCTTTATTTAGCACAAGTCACATTTACAAACTCATAGTATATAAGTGGGTGACCAGAAAAAGACATTATTCCAAAAACTCACTATTTTTTTAGATTTAAGAGAAATGAAATTAATATATAAATGATACGTATAAAGATGTTAATAGAATTTATGTAACAGTTGTCCTATTTGGAAAAAAATTAAATACAGACACTAAATTAAATAATAAAAAATGAAAGATTGAAAAAGTACACAGAAAAATAATTAGATTTTTGCTTAAAATTAACTTTTAAAAAGATTCACTTAGGAATCCAAAACTAAATCAGTCCATCACATACATGGTAGTATTATTTTTTTGTTAGAGACAAGATTTCATTGAAACACAAAAGAGTACAATTTTAAGGATTCTTTTGCCTAGGTCTTACAATATGTTCTGCAAATGTCACTGGCTAACCATATGGTTTCCATATTATTATAGCTCTACATCTTATTGTTTGGAGAGACAGAAATATCAATTTTTTTTATTTAAATAAGAAATTGAAAGAATGACAAAGTCATTGGGTTTTAATGCATAATAATTAAATCCTATATTTGATCATAATTGATCACCGTAAAGGCTTATCTTATCGATACATTACAAATTCTATTCTTTCATAGATAAAAAAAAGAAATTGCAGTGCGAAGATCATTCATGAAGAGAAAAAACAAATTAGGACCTCTGGATTGTATTAACAAACCGTGACATTTTCTTGGTCCAGCAGGAAATTATTTTTACTAAACCCTAATATAACATTTTAATATTAATATTATACTAAAGTCCAGCAGACAACGAGTTCAACAAAAGAATCTAAATAAAACGAGGAACTTAATTATTTTTCTTGTAAAAAAAAGTTAAATTTGGTTAAAAAAAATTAAGGTTTTATTTTTTCACTGGCTCTTTTTAAATTTTTCTCAAAGAAACTTTTTATTTAAACAAGAAAAAAAAGAAGAACAAACTCGTTGAGTTTCCTTTCAATGCATAATAAATAAATCTTAACTTGATCAAAATTATTAGCACAATTCATCATAGTGATGTTTTGTCTAATCGACTTGTCGCAAATTCTAATTTTTTCGAGATAAAAGAAAAATCAAATCCCATATAAAAGAGAGAAAGAAATGAAAAGAAGAAAAAACCAGCGATAGAGTATTCTTATTCTTCACCAGGACTCTCTCTCCCTCTCCCTCTCTCTCTCTCCCTCTCCCTCTCTCTCCCCTAAACCCCTATTGCGTACTCTGCAATCGACCTTGAGATGGCCAACAGTAATCTTCCCCGAAGAATCATCAAGGTTCGTTTCTCGATCATCTAGACGATCCCTACTTCAATTTCTCTGATCGATTTGTTTGGTTTCCTACTGAAGGATAAGTGGTAAGGTGATAAAAAAACGAAATGAAAATATTACGCATCTCAATTTACTATTTCTTGTCGTGGTTATTGAATTTTAGGAGTTGTATGCATCTTTTGTTCTGTAATAAACTTCGTGAAGCTTGTTTCATGCTTATCTGTTGGTTGGTTTTGAGATCAGGAATTTCTTTTCAGCTCTTTGATTCTCCTGAGCTGGCGAGATGCTTGGGTAATGTTGTTGAACTTGATTTTCTCTTTTATGACCGTGCTGAATACTTTTGTCTTTGTGATCCTGCAGGAAACTCAGCGTCTTCTTAGTGAACCAGGTAAATGCGTCTCGCTTTATTTGGTTCGATGAAAGTATTATTCCTCTGCTCTTGAGTTTAAGTCTACTTTTCTCTGTTGCTCTTTGTGATTCATGATTTTTATTTCTTCTGTCTGATTCAGAGGTAATTTGTATGGAATTGTCCAATTTGATTTGATTGAAATGTAAAATCATTTTTTTGTGTACCCTTTTGTGGGCTTTAATCGTGTTTACTTGTAATCTATGGTTTCAGCCCCGGGCATTAGTGCTTCGCCGTCAGAAGACAATATGCGGTATTTTAATGTGATGATCCTTGGCCCCACACAGTCACCCTACGAAGGTAAATCATTGTTAACATGCTTTGTTTGATCCCGTTATTTGTTGTGGATAATGTCTTGGTTTAACATGATTTACTGTGAACTAAAGGGTTGTGGATAATGGCTTGGTTTAACATGATTTACTGTGAAGTAAAGGTTTATGTAGCTCAGATTTCATGGAGATGCTCTTGAACTGAATATTTTTCATAAGAACAATGCTCTAGGTGGTGGTTTGCGCCGGGGGGGGGGGTGATGAACAGTATTCAGAAATTTAACAATCAATATTTTCACAAAACTAAGAAAGTAAGAAACATTATATGGATATGCATATTACAGAAGAGTAGAATGGTTGGATCATTTTCGTTTAATTTATGATAAATACTGAACATTAAATGGATGGTTGAAGCTACCATTATTGTATACTAAATGTAGTCTTTTGGTTCTCTTGTGATTTTCCTAAGATGGTTAACTCTATAGTTTAAACAGTACATTGTTATTGTTTTATCATAATAATCTTTGGCCAAAAGTTGTATGACTCTGTTTTGATTAGTTGTTTTTGAATTGTGCTAAAATCCATTTTAGGAGATGGAAAACACATTTTAGAAGATGATAGAAATTCTTGTGAAAAAGGGATCCTGAAAGTTAACACGACCTTGTTGATTAATGCAAGTATCCAGAGTGAGATTGCAAGGCACCTTCCTAAACGTTAATTCCTTATCATAAGAAGACGAATGTTCGTTACCTTACAACTTATACCTAGAGAAAGATTACTCGGTTGATCTTCCAATATTCAATGTATCAATTGGTTTGGGGGGATTACGAGAGAATGATGCAAAGACCATACTAGAGACAGCATTTTTTTTATCGGCGTACTAGAGACCATTTTTTGTATCAATCAGATTAGAGACAGATATCATCAACCAGAACCATCTTCTGAGGG
Organism: Datisca glomerata; assembly: GCA_003255025.1. Taxonomy (NCBI): domain Eukaryota; kingdom Viridiplantae; phylum Streptophyta; class Magnoliopsida; order Cucurbitales; family Datiscaceae; genus Datisca; species Datisca glomerata. The sequence goes on from QANY01013574.1 coordinate 210,270, forward strand.
GTTTGATTTGGAACACCATCTTTTCCCGCTGAATGGCTATGAACAGCTTATGAGTTATATAATGTAGTCCTCTTTGAGCATCATAATTATGTACTTGAGTAAGTATCTTTTCTTGTCTGTATGAAGTGACAGCCCACATTTTTGGGAAATTATCTCCGAGGAAGGGAAACTTTGATCATTTAGTTCCCATCTTTTCTTTTATTGTTGCTCTAATGCATGTTTTTGCTTAAGAAAAATCCCCTTTGGCTCACGTTTAAACTATATCAACAAATTTTTAGTAAATGTTTAGTGATTATTAAATTATGACCATTATCATTTTCTTATCTTTTAAATACATTAATAGGAGGGGTTTTCAAGTTGGAACTTTTTTTGCCTGAAGAATATCCTATGGCTGCTCCAAAGGTAATTTTATTTGGAGTTCATTCCTTACAGATTTTATCTTTCCTGCAATATTCTGGGTTTAGTTGATCCTTTAATTTAGAAATTATGAATTTGTTTGAATATTCACAATCCCAATCAAAATGTAGTACTGTAAAAGCATGTTGGACTTGAAATAAATTTAATGTTGGTGTTATTAACTTTTTACTAGAGCTATACTTGCTTCTAAATGACTACGTTAAGGTTTTCTTTCCTTGATCTGAACTTTATGTTATTTGATTGATGTTTATCCTGAAGCATGCATGTCTTTGTGACTTCTAAAACATTTCATGCAGGAATGTAATTTATATTAGCTCTTGCAACGTAAGTGCATTACATGTTCCTTACCAGATTGTTTTCTTACTATGTTTCTGTTGTTGGCAAAACATCAGGCCTTGTGACCGATCAAAAATACATCAGGCCTTATAAATTGATATAGGAAATGGTGGTGTATATTTTGTGGGTTATTTGTGATTACTGACTGGTGTTGGATTGGGTGTGGTTGGTGTTAACTTCCACTCTAAATTTGTCTTGTCAAAAAAAGAGAGAAAAAGTATGATTTGAAACTAACACAATAAGAAACGTAGGATGTTGGCAGATGAGTTGTTGATTGGCACTTGTAGAAGTTAACTAGTTTGTGCATTTTTGGCGATTATTATGTTACTAATATATTCTATCGAAAGCTGCTATATGTTTTAAATTGCTTTCATTACATTTTTTCATATTTCTTAATTTTCCTTTTATTGTAACAGGTTCGATTTCTCACCAAGATTTATCATCCAAACATTGATAAGGTTGGCTGCCTGCCACTACCCTTTTCATTTTTAACTTTCTTTTAATCAGTAGAGTCTGCTCAAGTTCCTTCCCAATATTTTGCCCAGAAGGATCAGAATTTCTCTAATTTCTGAATAATCTGTGACACAGCTTGGAAGGATATGCCTTGATATTCTGAAGGACAAATGGAGTCCTGCTCTCCAGATAAGAACTGTACTATTGAGGTATAATGAGATGTGATTCTCTAGTGGAAAATATATTTGTCGAGTATAGTTAACTTTATGGTTTGATTATGTGTAGTTTTGATGATGTGTTTTTCTTTTTCCTTTTTTTTTTTCAAGATTTTTGATTTTTTTGTATTAATTATAGCAACTATGCTAGAAAACTGTACCATATTTTTTATCTTCCCCGTTCCATCTGCTGCACATTTTCTTCAAAAGATTTAGATTTCCACTCTTAATTGAATAAATTGGCTGAAGAAATATACCTTATTTTGGATGAACTTAGTTTTTGACCTGTACAAGTTATGGTATGTGAGAACACAAGTATTTCATAACGGTACTCTTGTTCCTGCTTTCTGTCAGTATTCAAGCGCTTCTGAGTGCTCCGAACCCTGATGATCCGCTCTCTGAGAACATTGCTAAGCATTGGAAAACAAATGAGGTTGAAGCTGTTGAAACAGGTGACTTCTTTTGTTCCCCAAAGTGCAATTACTTAATGTGATCTTTTTTTTTTACATTGTTTGCAAACATGGGTTAGAAAATGCAGTCTTAATTCGAATGCCCATCTTTATTTTCGGTTTTCTGTTTTTATTATCACTGCAGCAAAGGAATGGACCCGTTTATACGCAAGTGGTGCGTGATAATATTGCAGAAATTTGTACTTTCCGAAAGAATCAAAGCATTATATGGTATGGACTAATTTGGAAGAACTGGTGCTTGGAGAAAGCAGAGTTAAGAATTTGTCAAAGCTTCTCTGTAATTGATGCATAATTGATATCTCTTCTTGTCTTGGCAAGCCTTGCCACAGAACTAGTATGTATGACTTGATGAAATGTATTCTTCCTTCTATGTGTCTATCTCTCAGGTGCCTTACCAATTGATATGAATCTTTTGATTTTCTATTTAATGCAAAAAAAGGTGTTTGAGAAACGAACGTGGCCGATTAATTTCTTCGGACGTAGCTTTGTTTTAGTTGCTGTGATTTGTCCTGATTCTTTTCAGTCCAAATGCACCAACAATTAAGGTCTGGGGCAGAATGAATTTCAAATCAGGTATCATGCGTAACTATTGGTTTGGGGATTTATTCCTTAATTTAACCATGGTGCATTTGCGGGAAATTCTTAGCTGAATGTTTGCACTTGTGAAATTAGTCGAAAAACTACGCTCTGGAAATTGGTGCTAATAAAAAAAAAGATTAGAGGAAGAATTTTCTCAAGTAAACACTTGGAAACTTTGTAAATTGTAGCATGAATAGAAAAGATGTAGTATGTCATAATCAAACCCATATATTTATATCTGAAAGTTCGATGGCTCATGCAGGGGGATCTCATACATGGTGCATGTAATCAAATACTCATTTTAGTTTTTGGTTGAAAACCGGAAGAGGTGAAGTGATACCCGGCGTCTCCTTTTACCTCTTTTTCAGTGGAAGTGAAACCCTCTAAATCAGAGGTTTTCTTACACGTAAAATTTGTTTTTTCACCGAAAGTATCATTATACTTTAAATCTAAGGGTAAAATGGAAAATTTGAAAATAAAATATAATTATTTGTTTATATTTTTTTTATAACATATCATGTCTCAAATACGATAAAATCATGGATTCTTCAAAGAAACCTGACCAAATTTGATAAACTAGTGATCCTTATTTTCGTTATAAAATCTAAACTGTGTTACAACGCAAGCAATTAGTCTACGTAACAAATGTCGTCTACCCATCGTTTTCGGTGAAACTGATATCTCATGAAAGCTGCGTGCATGCAAACTCATCACAAGCATTGTTAAAATGATTAAGGACAGCAAGAGTTTCTTTGGCTTAATAGTAAAGTAGCCATGGAATTCTCAAGGTGCTTAAGAACCACAATATCTAGATTAGCTGTTGTGAATTAAGCAGCCTTGAGTGCCCCTTCATATACTATCTGAAATATTTGTCACTTTTGATAGATTTCATGGGGAATGAAATCGGTCCCATTAGCTTAAATAAAAGAGATTGGTGTTTTAAGCTTATTGAACAGAAAAATTAGTACGTGCTTCTAGTTCTAATTACTTTCCCTCGATAGGAAAGAATATTTAGTGGTACTCCCCACACATTTTTCGTCATATGCATAATTTTCCTATCTCATCATTGACATCAACAAGTTTAAAATATTGTTTGTGTCTTCGATTTAGTGTCTTTGACAATTTCGATAAAAAGGAACTTATTACTTGCAATATATTTTTTATTATATAGGGTATTTTTTATTACCTGTAATAATGTCTATATTTTCTATTATCTACAATATTTTTAGATTATTACGTGCAATAATTTTAGATGAGCTCACAACTTCCTCTGCGAGAAGAAGGGCACAAACATTATTTTAAAATTGTTAACGTGGACGATGAGATGAAAAATTTATCCACGTAGCGAAAAACTTTTGGGAGAGTAACGAGTTATTTGATATTTTTTTTATTAAATTTACATTACAAATTTTAGGGGAATTGAAAAAATATAATTCGAACTTACGACCTCTAAAGTATAGGTATGAGTTTAACCAACTACGTCAACCTAACTTATCGACTCATTTGATACTTCAAACGCACCAAAAATTGCTCACTAGCTAGCTGCCAAGCTATTGTCTTAATCTAATTCGAATCTACTCATCCATTTTGTTTTATTTACATTTTTTTGTTTGAAGATAGATCCAAAATAAATATAAAGACAGAAACGCCTTTAATCTACATGGAAAATATTGGAAGGATTATTATGTCACCACCAAATCAATAACTCTTGTAAGATTATTGCACGTTATAATCGACAAATATTCGTGCTTTCGCGTGTAAAGGGTTATCGGGAAAATTAGAATATGAGGGAAGTTTAAGCAGATGGTTGGCTAGAATATAAATCCTCATAATAAGAGGATTTAGTTTAAACAATATTAAAGAACATGGAAATAAGTCAAAACCACACAATTTTATGTTGAACATAAATATATCTAATCTACATGGTATATTGGTAACAATGAGAGCACGAAGAATATACTGGGATCATGATCGCCTCTTGTTCTATTCTATATGTGGTGATTCTGTTGTATCCGGACCGTTCATTCAGATAGTAGTGATCATTATTATCGTTTAATGTGTTCAGCAGACCTAAGTCGTGCAGATCTGAACTGACGACTCAGATTTTTTGAACATCACTTTCTGTTGAGATTACCCAACATGATGAGATCTCACTACTATAATTTTGAATTTAGATGACAGTCATATCTATGATACAATGACAACTTTCTAAAATTTGTCAAAGAAAAATGGTGAAGGATGGGAATATTTGGGTAAGATGATAGCTCAAAAATTAACTGTCATCAATGTGTTATCTATTTTGACAGCTAATGTTTGGGCTGTCATTATAACTTCTTATAATGACAGTGAAAAACAATCTATCATTGTTTGATGGTGTAAAAAAATTTACTAATTACCTCAAAATTCATTTTATTTATGAAAATACCATTATATATAACCAATCTAACCCTAATATTACTTTTACTATGTTTTATTTTTCTTTGGACAGATGGTGACGATCAGATTTGGGACGAGGGGGAGAGAGAGGAGATAACCAAAACAACCAGATCTGCTTCCAACTCTTATGTGGCAACGAGATATGTCTCTCGAATGTTTGAACAAAGACAATAATAGAGAAGCTTCGAGAATATCTCAGATCCGGGACGAGGGAGAGAGAGGAGAAAGGAAACATCTCATATCTAAGATGAGGGAGAGACGAGAAAGGCAGAGATGCTTCTTCGAGAACCAGATCTGAAACGAGGGAGAGACAAGAATGATAGAGAAGCTTTGTGAGAGATAGAGAGTTGAGTTATGAAAGAGAGAAAGATCTGCGAGAGACAGAGAACTTTGAGAGAGAGAGAGAACTTTGAGAGAGAGAGAGAGAGATAGAGATTTACGACATGGCTTTGAGAGAGAGAGAGATCTACGAGAGACAGAAAGCTTTGAGAGACAAAGGTTTGAGATCTGTGAGAGACAGAGAGGCTCGAGGGTCTGTCGAGGTCTGTGAAAGAGGTGGAGGTTGAGGGTTTGTCGTCTTTGAAGGATGCGGAGGACGAGAGTCTATCATCGATGAAAGAGGTGGAGGTCGAAGGTCTATTGTCGGTGTAAGTAGCCTATTTCTTTCTTTCTTTACTTATCATTAATAGTTAGCTAATCTGGCAGAATATGAAATAGTTAAAATTGTTGATTTAGACTTTGATCTTAGCTTATTGTTGCTTAGTAAATATGCGGGGATTTGGTAGTTTCTAAGCTCGAAGCTTTTATGACTGACTAGTGGCATTTGCATTGTTATTATTAACATGTCCATACCTCGACTTCTGTTGCAGAGACTATCAAATCTACGAATTAATTCCAACTTTAATTGCATCTTTGCGAAGGAGTTACCAAGGCATGTGCTAATGTGGTACTTCGGTATGCTAAAGTCCTTTACTCTTAAAGTCAAAGACAAAAAGTGAATTCTGCTTTATTGGGTTATTTCTTAATTAACAATTGTCTTATACTTTTAGTTACAATTCAAAGCTGGTATAGTTAGGACTGTTTATAATTGTATAATATACAAAAGGGATAGAGAGTTATGAGACAAATCTCAGACTGCAAAGGAATTGGAAACTCATTCTGATCGTGTTTAGAAATAGATCGGGAAGTAGGGAGTGGGTAGTGCTTCCTTTCTTTGTTCGTCTGGTTCTCCAGTTCCATTTTGTTTTGTAATACATGTGGTAATGCCCCTTCTATTCTTCTAATTCTTTGTTTCTTTAGATATTTAACCTTTTAACCCAAAGAAATCTTTGATCCCCCATGTTGATTTTGGATACTAATTCGGTTTACTCTCCTTTACTTCGATAGATAATGCGAAAGGCTGTAATGCTTGATGAAATTATCAATTATGTGCAATCGCTGCAACAACAGTTTGAGGTACAATATTTTGCAATCTGGTCTCTTATAGGCTATTTGTCTTGAATTTGAATTGTTTTTCATGTTTCCCCCTGAATAGTTTGTATAAAATATTTTTAGTGAACTTTGATGCGAATTCACTGTATATTTTTTTTAAAATGTGTTCTTTATAGTATATCGTTCTCTCCGTCTAATTATTATATTTACCATGAATATTGTAATGAATAGTCCATTTTTAAAATATTTTAACAATTAGCCTGGAAAAAAATTGTTTGCAAAAATGCCCGAATTTCAAATGTTTAAAATTTCACGGGAAAAATATTATTGTACAATTCCACATACCTCAAATAACAATCGTATAGAAATATGTTCCTATACTATGTAATTGTTTACACATAGTTGATAATTTGTACTCATAGTATAAAAATATATACCTATACACAAATTTTTATAGTTTAAAAGAATTCGGTCATTTTTGCAATCCATTAAGTTTCGGTCATTTTCTTATTTAAGTTTAAGACACGTCCCTAATTAACCCATTTTTTAACAGCTACTTCAGCGTTTCTAAGAATACCATGTTAGAGGATACACGAGTAGAAAACTTTTTTGCATTTATGAAGTTGTCGCAACGTGCGTGCGACGCGGAGTGGCGATTAAAAAAAATTATTTTTTTTAAGGAAAAAAGAATTTGGAGTCGCCACCAATCATTTTAGGGTGTGATTGGTCACCCAATTTTAAGATGAAATTTTTTTTTTGGTCTACGAAAACTCAAAGTTGGTTCGGGAGTCGTTTGTGTGTGGGAAAGGTATTAGCACCTCATAACACCCATTATAAAATGGTTACCAAATTTAATCAAATGCTATCCATTTTTTTATTTTAAGGCAAATGTTAAAGAGATTTATTTTTGAATGTCCCATTTGAGGAATTCTGTATCATAGAAATGAACAAAATAAGTTACTTTTAATGGGTGGTTCAAAGACCATTGAAAAAATTACTTTTTTTTGTATTCATATCCTTTTAAATCAAAGCATTATTAGAGTTATTCTCGGTATCCCAAGAATAGCTCCTCACCTCAGTAGTTTGAGAAGTTTGGTATCTTAAAAATCTCAAAGTCCATCGTCGGCCTTTTTTAGTGAAAATTAAATAATAGAAGTAACAAAATCTAAACCTAATTATTAAAATTACAATCCGCGCATACATGAACATTAATTATAATAATAAGGGAATAATGCAAGAATCGTATTATAAGCATGACGATGCCAAAATGCTAAATAAATAAACATGTAAAGGAAATTAATGTTAATAATTACAACAAAATGGAAGTAAAAAAATAGAGATAAGTTATCGGATGTCAAATTATAGAAACATAAAATGTTGAGATTATAAAAAATGCAAGAATAAAGTAAAAAACTAAATTATGTAAAAAAAACAAAACAAAAAAAACAAAACGAAACGAAAAAAATAAAAATAAAAAATAAAAACAAAAGCAGGGTGCAATAGAGGAACTTTTCTTTGTTGCAGCAAGAGCCGCAAGCAGCTCTTGCTATATATATATATAGAATTTTTTTTATTTTATAATATTGTATATTATAATATAATATAATAGTAATAATAATAATATTATTAAATAAATAAATAAAATGATGAAAAATAAACAATATATTTCTTTAACATAAATGTCCTTTTTTTTACTACTAATCCACTAATTGCCATTTTTCTTTCCTTCCCTCATTAGTCATTGCTAATCAAATAGCAAATGGGATGATCATGGATGATAATTAGTTCAAACAAGTGTCATAAAATGATGAAGATAATATTAAAAACAAAACTTTGTAGGAAAATTGAAAGTTTCACAACTTAAATATTTGCATAATCTTGTATAGAGGTTCTACTCTCTATTTTATGCATTGCTATGTGTGAGAAAATTATCCTAGGATATCTTTGCATCAAATGTACACTTTCAACCCATTAAAAGGGTTGATTCACATTTGGTTAATTTTTCCACCCCTCAAAACTTTATCATCATCCTCATTAATTAAGTTGATGACAAAGACATCTCAATATCCAATTTGTAAAGAAATCATCAAAGCATAAAATTAAAATGTTAAGATTTAAATGAGGAGCAATGATAGGGAATGAACAATCCACTTAAGTATATATAAAAAAAAATATAAAAGATATCAACTACATTCATATGAAGAAGAGAGATGAACAAAATATATTATGAACAAATGTACCAAACAATTAAGCTACCTTGAGAAGAAGAAATGGTAGAAGATGAAGATAATAGAAGTATAGAACTTCTTCCTCTCTCTAAAATCACCTCTCTTGTCAACCCCTCTCTTTCTCACTCTAAAAAATGACTTCCCCCATTTTTTTTACTCCCCAAAAGACCTCTCTTTAAGTGAAGATTTCATTCCTATTTATAGGCAAAATTAGGGTTTGCCCTTTTTTACTTTTAGTCTTTTTTTTCAATCTTTATTTTTTAGTCCTCTTTTTTTCAATTTTTACTTTTTAGTCTTTGGATCACTTTTCTTATTTTATTATTGGATTAGTTTTCAAATTATACATATAGTCTTGGATTATTAAAAGAGCCAAAATATAAAGCATGTATATTTCATGTATTAGGCCGGATAAAATACGGTATCTACAGAAGTCAATATTGAATTTTGCAATTTTGTCAATGAAACTCGCCACTGTCAATCCTGAACTGAATGTCGATATAGATCGCATTTAGCCAACGAGGTAAGTTCAATGTTGTAATTTACATACTAGTCCCTGTAGCTTTTTATTATTTTTCTTCATTGAACATAAATATAATAAAGCTTGCTTTTAATAACATCAACATAAATTCTTTATTCATAGTGCAGCAACGGATTGAGCTCTTCTCACCCCTTTCTTCGCATGCCATTTCAGATCCCCAGAACGACCCTTTGTAGCCCTAGTACATTCTCACAGTTTCCTACTTTAACTTAGGTGATTAAGGTTTGGGGATCTTTAGAGTTGTGCTTATCACAGATTTTCTCTCTGTTTTGGTGTAATTGATAAATAATTGCTAGGATGTCAATAGTTTTATGGTTTTAATAAAAGAAATGGATTCCGATTTTTTAAAATGTTGATATAATGTTGTTCAAAAAGGAAATCATGTTGTAAATTTAATTCCATTGACACTAACACGGAGTATGTCGTCCTGCTTTGTTCTATGATTTACGAGGATGTTGTTATCTCTAGGATGTCATGTCTTATATGGCATGCTGAATTATTGGTTTTAGTTGCATGTTTTAGGATTATAAAGACCATCATTACATTGTATACATCCTTCGAGGTATGCACAATTTGGTAGAAAATACTGAACTTTTGTCTTTCCTTTATCCTTAGATACTTCAAAGGTCTTGGACTTTTAGTTGATTTGCAAGATTACGATTATTCTTTGGACATGTGGAGTCTTGGTTGGATGTTTGTTGGAATGGTAAGGATTATGTTTTATGCATGTCAAGCTAGTGATTTTTTAAATGAAATTTATGTGTTGGTTTTTCCATTTTGGTTGGTTCATAATTTGCTTGCTGAAATCAATATTAATGTAGATATTTCGCAAAGAGCCATTCTTTTATGGTCATGACAACCACGGCCAACTTGTCAAAATTGCAAAGATAATATAATGTAGATACTATGTAGTTTGTTGACACTTCTATTGTAGATAAGTGTGTATTGTACCTTTTTTGTGATATGTGAGTCTAGCCGTCTTGCATTTCTTAGGTACTTGGGACTGATGAGTTGAATACTTACCTAAATAAATATCATTTGGAGCTTGATCCTCAGCTTGATGCGCTTGTTGAGAGGTGCGTTTGATTCCTCTACATGAACCAATTTAGATTTTAGTTGGAGGCTGAATTTGTTTAACTTCTATCTATGATGTTCTAATCTTTTAATTTTTCCTCAGAATTGTTGCCTTGTGATGATAATCATTGATTGCAATCATATTGCTCAACATATATTGATGCATCTAATTATTTTCTGCTGACACAACTGTAAGCCTTGGTCTAAGTTTATTAATGCGGATAGCCAACATCTAGTTTCTCCAGAGGTAACCCTATCTTTCTTTTATCTGGGGATTGAACATCTAGCATTACAAAATGCACAAATTCTTTTCAATTGACATTGATTCTTCAAATACAGGCCATCGATTTTCTTGATAAGCTCCTCCAGTATAATCATCATGATAGGCTAACTACATGAGAAGCAATGGTATTTATAAATGATATGATCATTTGGATGTTCACCATCTTTACATGAAAAATTGGCTTTCATTTTGTGAATCAAAATTTCTCTCTCCCCACTGTCTATATCATCTCTTTTTATTCTTTTCTCAATATCAATAATATTAGAAGTGCATAACTTAACGAATAAAAGATTTATTTACAATACTTGTCCCTTATTCCTACTTCTTTTACATTACTGGTCTAAGTTGTGAATGTTGCTTTTACATGCTAGCTTACTGCTATTATGTTGTGCAAATTGAGTTTATATTCCCTTAGTTTGTTATTATCTCACTCCAAAGTATTTTACTATCAAGTTTTTAAGCTTATCAACAATGCTATTATAGTGTTCTTAACATTGTAGATAATTTCCTCAAGTTTCAAACGATTTGATTTATAATCAATATGTATCGAGCAAGTAATTTAATGTATATAAAAAATCTATCGTGGGAAGGTTTTTTTAATGAAAAAATCTGTCGTGGAAAGGCATTTCCAAGACAGTTTTTTATAAATAATTTAGACATTAGATGACGGGGATTAAAAAATCTGTCGTGAAAAGGTTTTTTAATGAAAATAGCTGTCCTGGAAAGGCATTTCCAGGATAATTTTTTTTAAATAATTTAGACATTAGATGACGGGGATTTCCCGTCATCTTTAAAGTCTACGTGGAGTAACTTTAGATGATGGGGAATCCCTGTAATCTATTTACTTACTGTGGTACCTAAGATGACGGGGATTCCCTGTCATCTAAAATCTACATGGAGTAACTTTATATGACGGTGAATCCCCGTCATCTATCTACTTTTCGCGGTACCTACGATGACGGTGATCCCCGCCTTTGTACACCATTATAATGACGATTTTTTTTAAATGATTAAAGATGACAGTCCGGTAGATGACAGTTGGTCAGCCGTCAATATAGGGGTATAATGACGGGTTTTACCCGTCATCTAACCTAGTTTTTATAGTAGTGTCTCCATAAATTATATTTACATAATCGTAATAAGTTATATTTAATCACATACGTTCTTCTCTCGGTTCCAAATGGATGAATATTACCAAAAGCTTCAAGTCAAAGTTACATATTTTCTTCATAGCCAATCAACGAAAATCTTCGGATTCCCACACCCTCATTGTGAGCTCAAGTCATAGAATATAAATATCTCCTATTGACAAAAAAGTTTCATTTAGCAAAAAAAAAGACAAAGAAGAGTTTTTCATTGACTAAAATTGAAAAAAAAAATTAACGCCTTTCTAAAAATAAAATCGTCAAACTATTTTTTTTTAATTGGGTTAGAAGAAAATGACTTCCCATTAATTTCTATTCAAATCAGAATATTTACTCTATCATATGGGAATTGAAGAAGCTTCTGAGCACATTAGCAAATGCCCGAATTAAAAATATAGTTTAGTTAAGAGTATGGGATGTTTAAAGAGTTGTTAGTCTAATTGTAATATTTTGGTGCTAAACATGCATGGACAGGTCAGATCGTTTCATGCATGTGTGGGCGATTGACGTCAGCACCCTGTAGCTAATGATTTGAGCAATTGTTCATCTTCACCTGAAGACATTGATCTGTAACTGGGCCATTATAAAAGCAGTCTTTTTTTAGGAAAATTTACATGAGTAGACAATTTTAGAGGTGGTGTCATTTAAATTTTTTAGTTAAATAGTAAATTTTTCATAACTGATCATAATTATTGACCAAAATGATCTCAATCTAATTATGGTGTGTTTGAAAGATTTCCGTGTTTCAATAATATATTGTTGATTTACTAAATATTCAAGATGTTTAAATTTAAGAAGCAATTGATGCTGCAAATAATTTAGAAATTTTGAAAATTAAAATTATACATAACCGCTCAAAACAAAACAAAAAATTGAAATAATTTAGGAAAGACTAATAACACTAGCCATAATTTAGGAAAGACTTAAAATTCTTAATTAAATGATGATAGAATTAATAAAAAATAAAATAAAATCTGTAAAATTAAGAGTAATATCGTCTCTTCAAATTTCAATCAATAAATGATTGATGATGTGACATAAAAACTTGTATGTTTCTTTTAAGATTAAAAAAATTATTATTTTTTAAAGTGAATTTTAAAACATGTCAATTTGGTACAATTACTCTATATTTTTAATTAAATAAAGTGGTATCGCAATTACAATCTTTAGCATGAATATAGGGGTGTGCAACTGTCCCGAAAAATCTGTCCGTCCCGAAAAATTATCCCAAATCAAGAGGGACGGGATGAAATTTTTACTCTTGGCGGGTATTGCAATTACAATCTTTAACTTAAATATAAGGGTGTGCAATCGTCCCCAAAAATCCGTCCCGTCCCGATCAAGCGGGATGGGATGGGACAAGTTTTTTTGTCCCCTCCCAATTTTTCATAAATAGCTTAATATTTTTATTTTTTTAAAATTTGACCCTTAATTTTTTTAATTTTAAGCCTTAATTTTTAAATTTTAACTCTTAAATTTTTAATCATTTTGAACTTTAAACCAATTTTAATTTTTAACTTTTAAATTTTTTACTCAAAATACTTGCCCGTCTCAACCCCCGTCCCATCCCGTCCCGCTCGGGATTTTTTCTCAAAACGGGATGGGACGGGACTTAAAAAAAAATTATCCCGTCCTGATCGGGACGAGACAAAAAAGTTAAAAACCTGTCTCCTACCGTCCCACGCACACCCATACTTGAATATCAACCCAATTAACATCTCCACTGGTAAGGATACATGAAAATCATAAATGGTCACTCTTTTTGAATAAAATCACAGATTAAGTTTGTTTTTACAACCCTAGGAGGGGCATCAATAAAATAATAATAAAATTTGTATTTGTTGTAACAGAAACGTGAATAAAATAATATCAAACAATAATTTTAACTTGATTCAGTCGATTTAGTTGCGTCCGTAGCTATCTCATTATCAATCATTATATACCCCAAAGCGACACAATAACATAACTCAAATGCCATTACATATCAATCTAGACTCAACATACCAAAACTATATCTTGAAACCATAATTAACTTAATCAAAATTCATCACTCATTACTCATACTGGAACTAACCCATTAGTTTGAACACCATCTTCAACACGAGTGAAATCTTTTAACTAGATTCTCAATACGCAGGACATATTATTCTGGGATAGAAACATCTCTCACATCTGGACATAAACATCTGCTATCTATTAGGATAAAGCATGTTCATCATAAGGCGCTCTCTTTAAGGCATGGCTGCATCCCTCCAAAAATATCTAGTCCTCTTTGTTGTCATATTTTGTCAAAAATATATTTTGTTGACGTATATTTTAGTCTTTAACACAATGTGCAATCCTTTTTCCTTTTATTACCATCATTAATTTGAGGTATGAGTCAACCTTCAGCCAAACAAAAAACAAAACAAAAGGCATAAGAGAAGAAAAAGCTAGGCATTCATTGATCATACTTATCATACATATAAAAGTGTATCATTATCAACTCGATCATACACATTCTCATTAAGTGCTTTAATTATATGATTTTGCGAGCTTTATTATGTTTAACATTACCAAGTGATGCTGATACCCGAGGATCTAACTAATTTTTTGCAAACAATTGGCAGAGAACTTCTAAAGAAAATTATGACTCAGAGGGACATAAAATGATATAATTATTGTCCATAGTGAGGTACTTCGTTATGCATCGAAAAAAGATCATACTCAAATTAAGTAATTAATTATACAATTTAAGTAACATATCATATTGAAACTTTCATGAAATCACATATATGCACTCACAACATCAAATAGTTTTCCTTTTAAAAAAACAATAGAAAAGAAAAAGTAAATGCTAGAAAGAGTGTAGACTTTTGGAACTATCTAGAAGATATAATACAATTAAGGAACAGTAGTGAAAGAACTGACTAATTCCCATTAAGAAAATTCATTTGGGTGGGGATGTGGTTGGCTTGCAATAGAAATAATAAAAATATAGGCTAAAATCAGAAATTCAACCTTAAAAACTCTTAATGGGAATTAGTTAACAAATTTATGTGGAGATTAGTTAACAACTTCTTGCCTTCTAGACAAAACTTGTTTAGAAAAGATATCATTTCTGATGCTAGTTGATCTATCTGTAACTGTGAAATGAAATCAGTCGTACATATTATTTTTTATTGTCAGTGGAGCTGCAAAGTGTGGTGGAGTTCTTTTTTGTAGTTAAACTGCTCTTTATCTCAACACCAACTCATTGACTCTTGGATTCTAAGCAGAACCAGTGAAATCAAAAATCATCCTGATAGTTATAAAGAAGCTTTATCACTTTTTTTGAATTCAGTGAGCTCAGCTACTGATATTTCTTCCTCCAATAGAGTTGATTCTTGCTTTCCACCTTCCTGGATGCCTCCCGATTTTGATGTGATCAAAGTCAATCCCTGCTATTAAAAGGTGTCCAGCTATTGCTGTTGTTGGTGTCGTTGCTAGAAACTGTCATGGCTCTCCCATTAGCATTATGGGAAAGCAAATTTTTTCTTCTGATGTTGAGCATGTTGAACTGCTCACGATTAGAGAAGGCTTGTTCTTGGCTTCTCTTGCTGGTTGGCCAAAGATTGTTGTGAAAACTAAGTCTAAGGAGCCAGCTCGTTGGTTATCTTATGGTTTTTGCTCCAACTGGAAGTTTGTTAATCTGGTCTCTGATATTCAGATTTTTGCTTGTAATTTTGAGGTTTGCAAGTTTAACTGGGTCAGTAGATATTTAAACCAAGTTACTGACGCTATAGCTAAATTTAGTTCTGGTCAGAACTGTAGTGTTGTTGGGATTCTTCACTTACCTAGTTTCATTACTGCTTTTTATTAATAGAGATAAACTCTTTGTAATTGGTGGTTTCAAATCATCTTGATTGGATTTATAATAATCTCTATGTTATTTGTTAAAAAAAACCTTAAAACTCTTGGACATAAAAAAACCTTAAAAAATATTTAATATGCTTCTAAAAGCCATGTAATACAAAGTCCTTAAAATATTTTATATTAGTAACTTTACACGACTGAAAATAAAAATGTTAAAAAGGAAATAAATAGGGAATCAATGCAAGTTTAAAAAAAACAAGAAACAAAGAAAATGAAAAATAATGCAGCATCGATCTAGTAGCATGTAATGTGATTGGATAAGTTATCCTATAAATTTATTAGAAGGTTGAAAATTGTGATGTCATGAGATATTCTTAACCTACAAAATCAGCTTATAAAATGTGGTTTTCCCCATACTTATAAACAACTTATTATCAGTCATTCTACAACCAATGAGAGATAACCTTAAAAATCTCTCTCTTCACATATTGGGTCCTTAGTCGGATAATCATATACTCGTTTCACCCGAATTAACCATACATCGGGTCCTGAGTCGGATAATTGTCGACTCGTTTCACCCGAATTTTTCACAGATCAGGCCATGAGTCATATAACTGTGGACTCGATTTACTTATATTCGCTATACATTGAGCTATGAGTCAAATACCTCAACTTGTTTCACCAAATACTGAGATATGAGTTCGAGAGTCAATGACTCACTTCACCAAAATTGAGATGGAGACTTGTTGGTTAAACATGGACCTAGCTCTAATGTTATTGTTGGGTACTATTGAGTATTCTCAATTTCAAAAGCTAACTTGTGAGGTGAAATTTTCTCTCACATTTATAAATTGACTGTCAGCTCATTCCGTAACTGATGTGAGATAACCTTAACAAATGTACGTTGAATATTTTTTGTAGATGAAGGATTTTATGTTCAAGTAACATGGATAGTATCATCAAACTTCAATTAATTTGGTTTAAAATACTTCATATTAATTTGAAAAGTAGAGTAGCTCAAATCTTTATGTGTGTGTATGCATTTTAGCCTAAAAAACAACTGAAAGTAAAAGTAGCTCAAACCATGCCAACTTGATATAATAAGTTTTTGTCTTACCTCTTAGATGAAGCTTTACTTTGAGAAGTTCTCCAAAAGCTTTCCCACATATGATCTATGCAATCATATGATCTATGCAATTTCTCGTCAAAACTCTTTCTTTTGTCTTACCTCTTATATATATATATATGGAATATTAGGGTCCCATTCTTCTTTTACAAATGGTTATTAGGCTTAATAATCTATTAAATCTGTCATCACATATACAAATTATAACTGGTTTGCCTTTTTCTTGTCAAATGATTTTGCATATTTAGAGCTTATGCGGAATTTTAATTTGACTCTTCAACATTATCGTAGTTATAACTGCAGAACATAATAATATCATTATCTTTAAAAATTATAATGACATGTGACTACCACATTATAAGAAAATTATATTAAATTTTGTTTTTATCTTTTTATTCAAAACATTATTGTAAAGTATTTTAAATTATATTAATAATAAAAGGTACAAAATAATAGTACTAAATGATACAAATACAATTAATTACAAACATAATACAAAATATTATTTATACTATTAGATACTATATTACAATATTTTAATACTATAGTAATTGCATTGGTAAAATAAATTATTACGATGAAATGTATAAAAATAATATTTTATTTTTATATGCATATATATTATATATAAGGCATTATAATAATATTAAATAATAAAATACTCATCAAATAAAAAACACATTTTCACCTCAAAACTCTCAAATCTCAATACCATTAGGGATAGGCTTTGAAAATAAGAGGTTTGTCTTGATTTTGCCATCAATAGGCTCTCTACGATATTGATTTTTTGTGCCCCTCAAGCTTCTGCCATGTGTCACATGTGCACATAACATGCCACGTCATTAAAATCGTTAAAGTTCATAAAGGATAATGATAGAAAGATGAAATTGAAACATTAATTAATCAATGTTGAAAGATGAAATTGAAATTTTTTAAAGCTCGATGGTCAGATTAAATATAAAGGGTAAACTACGATGATAAAATTAATAATTTTTTCTCTATTATTTATTGTGTATGAATACTACAATCTTGAATCTTATTATTTCAATAATCAAAGAATGTAAATCTTAAACTAGGAATACTAAGGACTATCTTTGATTAAACATATATATACTACTAGGAACTCTAAGCAACTATTTTTCGGTCAAAGAAACGCTAATAAAGCGAATTAGCAAAGAGAAATAATAGAAGAGAATAAAAGATATTGTGAAAGTTTCTGACAGTTATATTTTGTCTCATAAAATATAAGTATGGCTTATTATAACTAATTTGTTAGGCTTACTTTATCTCTTAGCAGTAATTTTTCCTCCCAAGTCATTACTATAAAAATTGATCAAATTTCATTATTATTATTATCATTACTATTATTATTATTATCCTGTGTGGAAAAAGAAAAAATATTATTGTTATTATTCTTATTATTTATTCTCAAGTTATTGATATTATTATTATTATTACCTTTTGTTCCCAAGTTGTCTTATGCAACAATAAAACGATGTCTTTATCATATATAAAAAATATGTGACAGTTTCACAAACTGCAACAATAATAAGAATAAAACTAAAATTTTTAAAATGCATTCACACTCGTATATCTAATTCTATATTGATTTATCATATAAATAATATTCTTAACTACAAATCCACTCGGATACACATAACAGGTTATCCGGCCGGCCCGAGTCCATCCCGACCCTGCCCATATCTTCAAATTGTTTCTAATGATATAAGATGACAAAGTAAAAGTACACGCTGTTAATGGATATTATTTTATATCGACTGTAGATAAAAATTTGTCTATGCTTACATACATATTAGGCCTCTCTACTTATTACCAACTGATTTTAGGTTGAAATCTGAAATGACATCAGAGTTTGATTTTATCCTGCCACAGGCTCAATCTTTGTATGTCTCTATCACCGTCTATACCTGCTCAGCTCATGGCACGCGAAATGTGTCGGAATGGAGATATTAAGGGATGTTATCTCATATCAATCGTGGATGAAAATCTGTCTATATTTAAATATTCGTTGAATTTTTTAACTTAAAACAAATTGATTCGGGAATAAAAGCTAACACATGTTCAAATAGACTTTGAATCAAAATTAGATAAGACAGAGAAGTTCTTGATTTATTCAAAAAGCACTTTCAAGAAGATAAGAAATGATTAGTATACTTCCGACCAAAGAAATTAAAAACTTAAATGTGTTACCGACCCTAACATATTTGGTCGGTTACTTAAAGTTTAGGGTCTTTAACTTTTCTATCAAGATATATAGGTACTACAAACTCCCACTTATTCTCTTCCCACATCACTCAATTGAAGATAAATATTGACCCAACAGAGAAGAAAATGTGGCTTAATTACTCATAGAGAAGAGCATTTGATTTCTTCAATTAAACCCTTCTAGTTGTTTGCTTCTTGGTAGCATATGACTATTGACTTTTTAATTGATTTTATAATATTATGTTGTTTACTAAAAAAAAAAAAAAAGAACTTCTATAATTTATACTACAAATTTGTTTGATATAGACACTCATCATATTACGATGATTTTCTTGCGACGGATGCACCAACCATCGCTAAAAATGATTAAATAAGAAGAGATTTCGTTCATTAAGGGTTAAGTGTGATCCATTTTCACATGTTATCAATAATTGTATGTTAATGGAGCACCATTTAATGGGCTTTCCCCTTAAAAGCGTCAAAGATAAAATATTTAACTATTAGTTATGCCACTTAATTGCATCTTCATTGTTCTAATCTAGTTCTACGACATTCCATTTTTAATAGAACACATATTTCTTCACCTTTCCTCATACTTCAAAGTCATTCACATAATTGACATATATTAAGACTTTAGCCAAATTATTTTGGGAGGAAATCGATAACTTTACTAAAAAATAATCGCTGCGGTTAAGAACCATGACTACAGACCTGTTAATTATCGTGACATATATTTTCCCTCATCCTATACACATATTACAATCACAAAAACACATTTAAATGGTTCTTAGACTGAAATGATGAAATTTTTGCCAATAGAGAAGTAGATTTAATGATGACGTGGGTCAGGCCCCCCTGGACTTTGTCTCTTGGACTCAAAATACCTTCCAAGCTTATCTTGCCTTTCAATGGTTGCCTTCAAAATTTTCCTCACATTATCCATCAATGCTCTGTTCCTCTTGTGATTGTCAAAGTGCCTTGAACAATGACTCACAGAAAATGAAGACAATAATAAAAGAAACACAAGACAAAACCACAGCTTTAAGCAAGCCATGTTTTAGACAGAGAAATGTGCTAATTAGTGTAGAGTTTCATAGTTAGAATTGATGCATATTTATAGAGACCAGCTCAATTGATTGCACTTTTTGAATTAAAAAAAAATAATTCAGGGGTAAAAAATGAAAGACCCTTTATTTGGGTTGAATTATTTTATAATTAGTGCATTAATATAATTTGTTTTGTTTTATTCAAGGTCAATATAAATGTGGTGACACATGTTTTCCAAAGTTGCCCAATTTTTTTTTCCTTTTTAATTTTTGAGAAATCTTAGGATTACATTTTTCTTTAATTATAATATTTTCTTATCACAAATGTTTATCAAAATTTATTATAGTATCATGGCGATGCTTTTAGCCGCCTTTGTTAGCTTTGAAATACAAAACAGTAGACCCAACCAATATAACTTCAATTTGGTGTTATGTTTTGCTTTCACTTATGGAAAAAAAAAAGGAAAAGGAAAACTAGGGCTCTCTCTAATAAGAAGATGATCTTTAATAATGCCAACTCAGATCCCTAAAACTGAGATTGCTTGCCATCTCACTAGCTTGGCATTATTTGCAAAATGCTACTCTATATTTTCATATGGATAGAAATCCATGAACATATTGTACACTTCTGTTGTCTTGAGAATTGATTTGAATTTATGAAGAGCGGGTTAATGTGTCGTGGTCCAAAGTTCAATAGAAGTTACATTTACGTACCATCAGTGTTAATATTAGAATTTGTGATGATGAACGAATTAGTCCTTCAACTGTAGGCAATGATTTTTTCTCTTTCGAAAAAATAATCAAGAAATACTTAATTATGGTAACCATTCGAACTTAATTATGAGCATTGTAATAGAGAAATTAACAAATAATGAAAAATTAATTATGAGTTAAGCTAATCCATATATTTCCAAGAACAATGAGCTTATTCACTATAGTACGATTAAGAGTTTTATGATTATTATTAACTAATTATAAGCTAGGGTGTATTTCCTTAATCTATAGTCTATCTATAGTCGATATCAGTGTTAAAATGAGAGAAACAATTTTGGACTGTAATGTCATTGCTAATATTTGAACATTCTCTTATTCATCCTTAAATTAATACGATATGTCCTACCTGTTTCGTAAATCAAGATTCATTAATAAAGAATTTCATAGATAAAGAAAGAAAAACATGTCCACTTACCTAAAAGAAACGTAAATATCAAGAGACCATTTGGGTATGGGTATCCTTCAGATTTTTTTTACTCATGATCTATAATTGACAATAAAATTTAAAACAGTATGGAAGTATTTTCAAATATTCATATCAAAATATAATAATAATGTTTCAAATTATGAAACTTAAAATAAACATAATGTAAAATAAAACAAAGTCTTAAAAACTTGTAAATCTAAACTTGTTCATGATCATCATATTCTATTTGATTTCTATATTTAATAACCATGCAATATTTCATACATACATACATATATAAATATTTATATCTGGTAAATAGATAAATGGGGATAGATATGTCAAAACTTGTACCCTACCCATACCCTCATGGATATTTTCTATATAACCGTACCCTACCTAAACTCATTTTAAAACCCTATACCCTATCAATGAGGGTTGAGTATCCATGGGTACCCAAACTCGTTGGGTCAATATGATCAATGCATTTCATTAGTAAAAAACATTAACATGTTTTTCAATCAAACTATCTTTAAATATTTGAATAACAGAAAATACATAGCAAGATTGTTACAAAATCATGTACAATGCACGTCTTAAAAAGTAGTAATTTAAATGTTGTGTATGTTAAGTTGTTAGTTCTTCCAAAAGCTTAAGTTATTAGATTAAGGCGAACCCTTTACTTAATGTTAAGAATTAAATCATATATTAGCTTAAGCGTGGACTTATATATATATTTGGTAAACGTGATTCTATCACCAGAATTTGGTACACGTTGAGTTAATTCTTAATAATCCCCTTCACGTGTAAGCCTGAAATTTTCAACGGTTCTAACATGTAGAAATTTAATTTCTTTTAGATAGGGAAGAAGATTGTGATGTAGGGGTTTGAAATCCTAACATCCCGCTATGATGTCAAGTTAAATTGTCAGCCAAAATCTTAAGTTATTGAAGCAAACTATATATATATATATATATATATANGAATTTATCGGTTACCTAAAATAACGAACCAAACTAAACGGGTATAACTAAAAGAACCGAACCGAATAAAAATGAAATAATCGGTTCGGTTCGATTACTTATAACCCCTTCGGCTATAATAATAGAATTTTTAGAAAAAATAACAAAAATCATTAAATTAAAAATATCAACACTCAACATAATTAATATATATATATATGTCTAATTATAAATTATGTCTAATTTTTAGTAATATATGTCTTATTTGTGTCTAATTTATTAAGTTTTTAATAATTTATATCTAAATTATATATGTATATTAAAGATGATTGTAATCGGTTCGAACCGATTACATGTTTATGGTAAACTATAATCGATCTGAAAGTTCAGTTATTTAAATTAACCGAACCGATTACAATTATCATAGAAAAAGAACCGATCGAACCGGTTCGTAAAAATTCTGCACACCCTATTAGTTCGAGTGCTTTGGTTGAGCGCGATGCTTCTTTTGAGTAGCCGCTTTTGTACTTTAGAAAAATGTAGATATCCCCTTGCCATAAATTTACGCTACTTACCATTTTAATCAAACTAAATAGATATCCGTATAATTCATGAAATTAAAAAAATAGAAAAAACAAAAATATAATATTGAATTAAGTAACATTGATATGGAATATATATAAAATTATTAATCATGTCATGAGTAATCTAAACATATTTATATGTATATAGTTTTTGTCAATCTAATTATATAGATAATTAATTATAAAAATGATTGTAGTTCTCATCGTCACTATAATAACTTTGACAAATAAAGTTGGAATACTAATTGAGTATAACTTGAATTAAAATCTAAAGTAATTTCTATATTATAAGTAAAAGTAAAAATAAAATAGAAATATCAAAGAGTAAAATGGGAAATCAAAAAAATTTCCAGCACATTTTAATATATGTTATAGTTTATAAATTATAGATATAATGTATATATAATTAAGTTGACGTATTATGTGGCATGTCCACATCAGAATTTAAAGTAGGTAATTGCTAAATATACCATTTAAAATGTAGTATCATCTATCACTAATTCATTAATATTTGGTTTACAATGTTGTTTTAACAGCAGGCTAAAAAAGGCAATTCAAAAACTGCAGTTGAATGTGATGTTGCAAGATATATTCCAGCGATATTTGTGACGGCTGGAGTAACCGCTGGTAAAAAAGTTTCATTTATCGGTTGTCCAATCCACCAATTTTTATATTTATACCGGAGGTTACAACCATATAGGTTTTATTTGTACCCGCGGTTGAAACCACCATATAGGTTTGTTTTATTTGTAAACCACAGCTCTTTTTTCGTTGTTGCATTATTGTTATCATTGTCGTTATTATTGTTGTTATCGTTATTATTATTGTTGCTGTCGTCGTTGTTATTGTTGCTCCCCTGTTGATCATGTTCTTGCGGACCTTAACTTTGTCAAGTATGTCATAACAAGTCATTACTTGTTAGTGGATTGCTCTAATTCTTTTTCTTCTTTTATTTCTAATTATATTTGTAAGTTGTCTTTTGTTAGGCTTGTTGATTTGTATTTTCTATTTTCAAGTGTTAACTCTTATTATTTTATATTAATCATATCTTGGGTTAAGTTAGATAATAGGGAGATTTTGTAGAATAAATAAGTTTTGAGGCATTATTTTAAGAAATAGCAAGTTTTCAATAATTTTATGTAAATAGCAGGTTTTCTAACATATCAATAATTTTTAGTAAACTGACCATAATCTATATATGATGTGTTTGATGATTTTTTGGGTACATCAAAGATATATATGATATACTGATTTGAAATATGTTACAATTAAGGATATAAATAATGCTCAAATTTTGAAATTTGAAATACATAATCTATATATAGATGATATACAGATTTGAAAAAGGCTAGAATTAAGTATGTAATTAATGCTCAAATTTTGAAATATCTAATCTATATAGTGTGTGTTTGATGATTTTTCAGGTATATCACAGGCGTATATGGTGTGTTTGATGATTTTTCAGGTATATTAGATGTATACAGATGATATATCGATTTAAAAGATTCTAAAATTAAAGATTTAATTAATACTCAAATCTTAAAATTTGAAATACCTAACCTATATACAATGTGTTTGATGATTTTTCAGGTATATAAGAGATATGTTGATGATATACTAATTTGAAAAATGCTAGAATTAATAATGTATTAATGCTCAAAAATTGAAATACATAATCTATATATGGCGTGTTTGATGATTTTCGGGTATATCAGAGGTACATAATTGATATACCGATTTGAAATTTGATTTACCATAACCGTTCAATAAGAAACATATTGATTTACCGTAGCCGTTCAAAATTTGAAATTTGATATACTGATGATTTATTGGGTATATATAAGAGGTATTGATAATGTCATTAATTTGAAAGAATATTATTTTAACAAACTTTAGATGATATCAAGGAAAATATAATCAATCATTAATTATTTCATAATTTTATTAAAAAAATTAAAAAATAATATTTGAATTAGAAATCATTAATTATCATATTTTTAATTAATTAAAAAATTCACCAAATCAGATTACGAAATCTATATGTTGAAGGTTAAAATCATCAAATTATAATTTCGTCAACAAATAGTTGATGACGTAACAAAAGAATGATCTATTTACCTAAAAAAAAATTAAAAATAATATGTTATTTTTTAATTGACTTTGAAAATTTATCAATTCAGTACAACAAACTTTTATTTAAAAAAGGTAATTCGTGTGTGGCTGGACACTTTTACACGCTATGTCTTGCCCACACAAATCCTTAATTCTTTTTAAGGGTTTGACTTTCATTTATAATCAAATTTATATAGGTAATGCTTGAAGTTTAAAGTAACATATTAGGACACTCCTTAAACTTCATCATTTGGCTTGAAAAGTGCAACCTAAGCAATTAGGACAAATGTAATCGACTTCGTTTTCACACTAATGCTCCTAACCAGTCAAATTATAAGTTGGATGATTAAAAAATCATTCTTGTTTACTAGATAGACTTACCATTATATATTAGAAATAATGCTCATTTCTCTGTCAGCATCAACTTCCATCTCAGTTTGTTGCTGTATATATCAAAGGTATTTCTATGTACGGTAGCAGTAAGTGTCTTTCATACATGACAAGAAAAAGAGGGCAAGATAGAAATTTTTTATTTGTACCTCTCCTTCCCGGTCCACCTCCTTTACATTTTTCTAATATACAATTTATATGTACTATAAATTTTTTGTTTGTATATGTAATATCCCGAACTTTCGTAAATGAATATTTTTATAAAATTAATTTGAAAAATAATGTAATTTTAAAAATAGATTATTTGTATTTTTTGTAAAATTATTTTTAATTAGATAAGATTTATTCAAAGTTAAAATTTTTAAAAGTATTTTAGTATATAATTTTTAAACTCACTCACACTATATGATTATGTATACCCTAATATTATCCTGACCCTATTGAAACTCGCTCACACATATATGCATATACACACTAAGCTAGCCCAAACCTAATATATTTATTTTTTGTTCTTCAACTCTCTCCTCTCCCTGGCAACCTCTCACCCCACGCAGCCACCTACAGGCCAGCAATCCTTCTTCTTCGTTGGTCTCTCTCTAAACCTTGGCCGCTACAAGCTTTGAATTTGAGTAAACTTATTCTCCTTTTTTTCTTGATTTATTTCTTTTATCTCTTCATCTCTCTCTCTCTCTCTCTCTCTCTCTCTCTCTCTATTTCTCTCTCTCTCTATCTCTTCCTTGCTTCGTCTCCCTCCCTCTATGTTTTTGTCTCTTTCTCTCGGATCTCTCTTAAACGCAGCCCATGAATTCTTCTTCAATTTCATGGTAGCCCCAACGAAAACCCATTGTTTCTCTCTTTCTCTCTCCCAATTTCTTTCTTCTTCTCTTCCTTCTCTATCTTTTCTCTCCCCTATGTTTCCCTCTCGCCCTCTGTTTCTCTCTCTCTATCATCTGTCTCTCCCACTCTTTGTTTCTTTCTCTCCCTCTCTATGATTTTCTCTATTTCTGTCTCTCTTTGCTTCTCTCTCTTCCCCTCTCAGATTCCCTCACTATTTTTCTTCCCCTCTTTGTTTCTCTCTCCTTCTCATTTTCTCTATCTCTTCCCCCTTGTTTTCTCGCTTTCTTATTCTGCAACTGGGTCATGCACTCAGTTGGTTCTATCATGAACCGATTCAGCCCGAACCAAACTGATTCAATTTAACCAGACCAGTCTGAACCGGCCTAGTAGATAAAGTCGAGCCGGTCTAGTCTGAGCCATACCGATCTGAACCGTTTGACCAAAAGCTTTATCATTTGACTTTTGGACCTGATATATTATTTTCTGACCTCGTTCTGACTGCTTTGCACTATTTTAATTAATCTCTATTTTCTATTTATATGATATTTAAAATGTGTTTGTACTGATTTATTTCAAAACAATCTAGTGATTATATATTTTTGGATTTCAGGTCATTAATTGTTTAGTTCATTCTTCCGCTTCAGGTAAGTGAGCTCACATGATGGTGTGACTCCCGTTATTATAAATGTATATGCTTTGTGTAAGTAAATTGATATCGTAATGTGATCCATGTGTGATAAATATATATGATTTGGGTAAGTGAATTTACATTGTAATGTGACATGCGCGTGATAAATGTAAAATGTGTTATTCTCATCAACTTTAATTGTCTACAAGCATGTTATGTTTATATATATATATATATGTTTGTGTAAATTGACTTATATAACGATGTGACTCTGATATTATAATTATATCATGTATTTATTATTTGTTTAACCATTTTTCGATAATTATTATATTTCGTTAACACTTTGGTAATTGTTTATTATTCAGTTATTAATTTGATTATCATGAGATCATATTTGGCTATGACATATTTTACGTTAGTATGTTATCATGTTGATTCTGTTACATGTACCAGTATGCATTATATGATTAATTATTATCATACGTTGGATTCTGCAAGTTATGTTAATTCAGTCAAGTGGTAATTAAGCAAGATATGAACTTAAGCACGACCCTTAGTTAACAAGAAATCAGGGTTGTTCACGTTTTATTCTGTTAAATGAATGGGTGTCATCTGTTCATGCTTTCGTCACACATAGGGTGTCATCTGTTCATGTTTAGGTTATACATTGGGTGTCATCTGTAAATATTTTCCGTCACTCATGAGATGCCATCTGTTCACGTTTTCCATCACCTATGAGTGTCATCTATTCTGTCGCCCAATGTGTGTCATCACCTGATGTGTGCCGTCTGTTTCGTCGCCTAATTTCTCATGATGTGTTTCAGGTAACGTGTGATCAGTTCTGGTTAGGTTGTTAACTAGGGGATATGCCAAGACAAGATATGATTAAGATTGTTAAATGATTCTGTTTGAGACACGTGTTATCTGTCTGCTATGTTAAGCCATGTCATGATCAAGTACGTTACTTTATTTCATTTATGATATATGTCAAGTTCAGTTATGTTATGTCATTATTGCATTTATGACATGTCGATGCATGTTATTATGTGAGTTTGCTTACTGAGTATTTTAAAATACTCATTCCCCCACAGTTATTTATGATGTAGGTGGTGATGGTGAGCAGCATGAGTGGGAGACTGCCATAACTTATTAGATCAGAGGAATTTATGTTTTCAGTGTATGATTTGATTTAAAAATTAGGAAAATATTTTCTGTTAAACTTGGTTATTTAAGTAGTTTATTTTACGTTATGATTTTCTACGAATTATGATGAGTAAAAACTTCATGAATTATGAATTTCAAGTTGACTTTATTTCAGAATTTAATTCAGTTTTTTGAGATTTTATTAATTATGCATTTAAGACACTTTATCGCTTCCGCTATTTAATGATTAAGATTTTGATTATAGATAAGTTTAATGCTTCCGTTATTTAAGATCAGGGTTTTTCTATGATGTGTAAATTAAGAATTTGAAATTTTGAAATTTTTCTCAAAATTAGAGTTTGTTTCGAATTGGAGATTTCAAATTGTGAAATTATACGTATGTTTAACTCTCGGGGATCGGGGTGTTACAGTTTATTATTAGTGCAATGGTTTTAGATTCTGCAGACTTTTCTTAGTGAAAAATATGGAATGTCGCTCACTCAGCTCCTTCATCACCTTACAAGTCAGGTAAGCATGATATGTATGTTTTAATTATTGATTCAGTATGACGTGCTTTAGTTTCATTATGGCATGTTTGTTACGTATATGTTATATTTGCAAGACTAGGCTTTTGGTAAGTCTTGAATTTTGATGGGTAGTAGAGTAATGGCTCCCCCTACGAGAAAAAAAAACATGCACCGGTCGATCCTACTGTGAACCCTCCGGCAACCATGATCGAAATGTTTCAAGAATATTTAGAGTTGTTGAGGTAAACAGTGATGACTCGCCCAGCTCATCTACAGCAACCGCAACAGGCGGCAACGGTCAACGCGCAGCTGATCCACACCTTCAGGAGGCTGAACCCATCCGAATCTGACTGTCTTTCATCTGATCCATTGTCAGCTGACGATTGGATTACGAGATTGGAGCATATCATCCAGTTTATGATGTTTTCTGAGATTCAAAAGGTTGTTTGTGCAACTTTTATGCTGACGCAGGAAGCTCGAAAATGGTGGGAGCTCACACAAAGTGCTCATGATGTTGCGCATAATCCGATCACTTGGGATCGATTTAAGGAGTTATTTTTCGAGAAGTATTTTCCGATTACCGTCAAAGCGAGCAAGGAGGCTGATTTCTTAGGTTGGTGCAAGGTAATAGGACTGTTGCTGATTATAAGAGGAAGTTCACGGAATTATCTCGCTACGCCACGCATTACGTTGATAGCGAGATCAATAAGGCTCACACATTCGAAAAGGGACTTCTCCAGAGATAAAAGGCTTTGTGTCACTCCATAAGCATACCATTCATGCAACGGTGGTTGAAACAGCATTATTGATGGAGCAGAATCTTCCACCAAGAGAGCTGCCATGGAATGATCGCTCGTCGCAAAAGAAAAGGAAGCTTCATGACGATAATTTTGAGCAACGAGATGCAAAGAAACAAGTTAGAGATTCTCATCTTGTTTGCGTCACTTGCAACAAAAGCCACGTCGGACAGTGTTATCGGAAGATTAATGCCTGCTTTAAGTGTAGGAAAACTAGGCATTATCTCAAGGATTATCCGTTGAACAAACAAAGTCATAACGATAGCACAACAATCAATAGGAATAAAGGAAAGGCATTCACTTTGACACATCAGGAAGTGGCGATTAGGTTGCAGTTGTTGTCAGTATACTTTTTGCTTTGGGACATTCAATCGTCGTGTGGATTGAACATTGATTTTATTTTTTCATTTGTGTTTTGTATTTTACCGTTAATTGAGTTTTTTATTCTTTTTTTGTTATTTTCAGTGTTTTAAAAATGTGGCATCTTTCTTTCAAGGACGAAGGTTTTTTTTAAGGAGGGGAGAATGTAATATCCCAACCTTTCGTAAATAGGCATTTTCATAAAATTGATTTAAAAGATAATGTAATTTTAAAATTTTGATTTTAAAGATGGATTATTTGTATTTTTTGTAAAATTACTTTTAATTAGATAAGATTTATTCAAAGTTGAAATTTTTTAAAAGTGTTTTAGTATATAATTTTTAAACTCACCCACACCATATGCTTATGTATACCCTAATATTACACTCACCCTGTTTTTGTCCTTGATTTGGCAATCTCACTCCTCGAATTGAAACTCACTCACACATATATGAATATACACACTAATTTAGCCCTAAACTAATATATTTATATTTTTTCTTCAACTCTCTCCTCTCCCTCGTAGCCTCTCACCCCATGCAGCCATCTGCAGGCCAGCAATCCTTCTTCTTCTTCGTTGGTCTCTCTCTAAAACTTGGCCGCTACAAGCTTTGAATTTGGGTATTATTTTTCTCCTTTTTTTCTTGATTTCTATCCTTTATCTCTTCCTCCCTCTCTCTCTCTCTCTCTCTCTCTCTCTCTCTCTCGTTCTTGCTTCATCTCCCTCCCTCTCTGTTTTTGTCTCTTTCTCTCGGATCTCTCTTAAACGCAGCCCATGAATTCTTCTTCAATTTTCTGGCAGCCCCAACAAAAACCCATTGTTTCTCTCTCTCTCTCTCTCTCTCTCTTAATTTCTTTCTTCTTCTCTTCTTTCTCAGTCTTTTCTCTCTCCTTTTGTTTCCCTCTCTCTCGCCCTTTATTTCTGTCTCTCTAGCATATGTCCCTCCTACTCTTTGTTTCTTTCTCCCCCTCTCTATGATTTTCTCTATCTATGTCTCTCTCTGCTTCTCTCTATATCCCCGTCTCTCTTCCCCTCTCAGATTCCTACACTATTTTCTTCCCCTCTTTGTTTATCTCTCCTTCTCATTTTCTCTATCTCTCTCTTCCCCCCTGTTTTCTCATTTTCTTATTCTGCAACTGGGTCTTGCGCTCAGTTGGTTCTGTCATGAACCGGTTTAGCCCGAACCAAACCTGTCCAGCTTTCGTCACACATAGGGTGTCATCTGTTCATGCTTTCGTCACACATAAGGTGTCATCTAATCATGTATTGGTCATACATTGGGTGTCATCTGTAAATATTTCTCGTCACTCATGAGGTGCCATCTGTTCACGTTTTTCATCACCTATGAGTGCCATTTGTTCTGTCTCCCAATGTGTGTCACCTGTTTCGTCGCCCGATGTGTGCCATATGTTTCATCTCCCGATTCGCAATGATGTGTTTCAGTTAACGTGTGATCAATTCTGATTAGGTTGTTAACTAGGGGATATGCGAAGATAAAATATGATTAAGATTATTAAATGATTCTGTTTGAGCCACATGTTATCTACGTGCTATGTTAAGCCATGTCATGATTAAGTAGGTTACTTTATTTCATTTATGATATATGTTAAGTTCAGTTATGTTATATCATGATTGCATTTATGACATGTGGATGCATGTTATTATGTGAGTTTGTTTACTAAGTATTTTAAAATACTCATTCCCACACAGTTATTTATAATGCAGGTGGTGATGGCGAGCAGCATGAGTGGGAGACTGCCATAACATGTTAGATCAGAGGAATTTGTGTTTTCAGTTTATGATTTGATTTAAAAATTAGGAAATGTTTTCTGTTAAACTTGGTTATTTAAGTAGTTTATTTTACGTTATGATTTTCTACGAATTATGATGAGTGAAAGCTTCATGAATTATGGATTTTAAGTTTTGACTATATTTTATAATTTAATTCATTTTTTAAGGTTTTATTAATTATACATTTAAGACACTTTATCGCTTCCGCTATTTAATAGTTAAGATTCCAATCATGGAAAAGTTTAATGCTTCCGCTATTTAAGGTCAGAGTTTTTCTGTCATGGGTAAATTAAGGAATTTCAATTTAGAAATTTTCTCAAAATTAGGGTTTGTTTCGAATTTGAGATTTCAAAAGTGTGAAATTACACGTATCTTTAATCCTCGGGGATCGAGACGGTACAGTATATCTCCTTCCCGGTCCACCTCCTTCACATTTTCCTAATGTGCAATTTATATGTACTATAAATGTTTTGAAAATTCTTTAATGTTGTGTTTTTTATATCAATATCAAGGGATTTAATAACATCTAGAACAAATTTAGTAGATGTGTTTGAAGATTCAATTAATTAATATATTCTGGATTTAATAAATAGGAGTTATACAAATTTTTTTAGATTCCACGAATCTATTAAAAGATTTTTTTAATAAATATGTTTAAGATTAAAACGTTCTAATATCTGAGACATATGTCTAAATATTGAAGTTCATATTTTAGGAGTCAAATATGTCATATGGAAGAATAATATGATTGACTTGTGACATGAAAGATAAAATTGAGTCATATTTCATTATGAAGCCAAAGCCGACAATAACTTGTAATGTGGATGCCCAAATCCACAATTAATATTTATCTAAAGTAGGTTTTTTTAATTAAAAAAAGGTAAAGAAAAATTGTTTTAACATGCACAAAAAGGAGTCTCACTTCGGGCAATGTATAGAGGCTCTATGTAAAATAATAAAGTTGTTATATCCACTACAAAATTCAACTCAGTAGTGCTAAAAGAGTGACTTGATAAGTAAAAAAATAAATTTGATAGTGACCGTCATTAAATGAGGTCTTAGGGGTTGTGATGCATTCAATCAGAAATTTTGGCTTCTAGTATGTTTATGTTTAGAGATTTAAATCACCTCTTCTTTAGTGATTCAAGACCAGATGTTATTTGTAATATTTGAAATGTCAAAATATTATTTAACGGTCTAGATAGAACTTAAATAAAAAACGAAAAGGTAAAATTGATGTGATATTTTTATTTTTTTATTTTTTAAGTCAGATCTTATCCGTCTCTTTATAAAAAGATTGGATAAATTTTAACAAGATCTCTCATGTTCTTATGAATAGGAGAGAACAAAAATTCGGTGCCAAAAATCATTTCTCGAGCAGGGCAGTAAAATTTTAAATTTTTCATAAAGTTTATATAATATATACAGTATAAACTTTGTGAGAAAAAATTTAGAATTTCATTGACGTGCTCAAAAAATGATTTTTGACGCTGAAATTTGTTTTTCTTATAATTAAGGTGGTTATTTTTTATTTTTTAAAAGTGATATATCATTGATGTTCTATAATGGAGTATCTATGCCAAAAGTCTTTCTAAACACACAGTCATTTACTAGGATCCGGTCCCTTCGGGGACATCCGATAAAACTAGGATCCGAACAATAGAGGCCCAATAACTCCTATTCTCTAAACAAAAGGCCTCTACAGTTTGAGACACCACACAAAATTTTGGCCAATTCAATCAGCAACTTTCAACTTTGAATTGTTGTTTTTCTTTGTCAAATGTCAAATATACATAATCGGGGAGGGGTTCACAATGACTCAACCTAATTTTCTTGAGCAACCGTTTGAAATTTTTAAGTCACTCGTGATTCAAATGTTAGGATTGTGTTCTAAAAACATTAAAGTTCTATTATATTTATTGAGAGATTTAATATTGATTAATAATAAATAGTTTGTTATTATATCATGTGCAATACATTTTTATAAAAGGTCAACAAGCATTATATTACTTGATTTATGTGTCCTATGAAGTTTAACTCATGGAAACAATGCATTTAACTAAGAGTCACTTATGACTTGTAAATACTTAATTTCACAGTCTAGTGAAACCGGACACTTTGCTAAGAGAATATTATTGTATATTAATTCTATTATATAGAGTGACTTACCCTGGTCACTAGGTAGAGTACCTAGTTAATATACTAGCGCATTTGAAATGCATTGAAAAAATTGATGGGTTTTATTTTCAGTAAATTACTATCAAATGAAAATCATGAATCATTACTATTATTTTATGAGTGTTATCAATCTTGAGAGAGTTATGAGCTCATTTTTAATGACTTACTTGTTTTGATCTACTAAGAATGAGAGTCTATGAGTCAACATATTTCATATGTTTGATGATGGAGTTATTAGATAGTGACTCCATAGATTTTCATAAGCACTTTTAATTAAGTGACTAGTAGCTTTTAGATAATTCATTTATTTGGTCATAGAAAACTAAGCGCTTAGTCTCTGGTAGATTACTAGAGATTTGATAATTTTACTTGAGATATCAAGTATGAAAATTACATAGTTGGCTAGCTAGTCGAATGAATTTGGAACTTAAAGATATTAAAATGTGTATAAATATTAGGTCGATAGTAATTAACTTAATTATGCATGATACTATATTATGGAGGACATTACATAATGAATAATAGGTCAATGTTAGTTACGCCGAATGATATAAAGTACACTTGAAATTCAATTATGATTTTATAAGGGAGTTAATCATAATTAATAATTAAAATTTGATTATGATTTTAACCGATAGAGTTTATTATGTATTTGTATTCTTATGGTCTCCTTACTAACATCAGATTTGAAAAACGTTATGACGAGACTTTTTTAATAAACAAGTGACTCAACGTAGATACTTTATAGTCAACCAAGTGGTCTAAAAAAATAGCTTCATATTTATTCTAAAAAGGACCAAATTAATTAAAATTAATTTGTTCAATTTTAATTAATTAAATTTAAAAAAAACAGCAACATACGGTTGGGAATTCATTCCCCCACCGTTGTTTCTTTCTGAATGGGTTACCATTGATAATCCATTCTTAAAACAGAGTTGGGTTTTGAAGCTTTTTTTTTAGTAACTTCCGTTTTGGATTGTTTTTCTATTTTTTTAAGAGAAGCCATGGCCGAACAAAAATCTTTTAGAACCAAAAAGACCAAAAAGATGAGTTAGTTTTTTTATGTGATTTTATTTGAGCGTCCACCCACTTATGATTTTAGTTGACGATCTGGGAGATGATAAGAAAAGTTATGAGATTTTGATTTTCGATCGTCACGCTTCAAGAGATATTTATCTTAATATATATATTATTTTTTAAATATTTCAAAATCATATATTTTTCACGGTGTCGATTCCTCCATCAACCTCATTTATCTTCAAAATTTAGTTGTTAATATATTTTATGTAATAAAAATAGGTTCTGGTGAGCATTTGGTTCATGTCATATTATATGTATGACTTAAAAAGGATAAATTTTTAGTGTTTCTTTTTACCTTTAAGCCTCCTTTAATTAGAAATAGATGGATTTTGGCAGGTAAAACAAATATACTTTGTCTTAGCAACAACACATGTAAAACATCTGGTCGGGCAGCCATATTTGGACGGCCGAGGTGCAAGGGTGAAAAAGCAAAAAAAATTCATTTTTTCATTTTATAGATACATTTTTTTCGCTAGCACTAGAGTTTCAGAGCGTAGTTCTCTCATTAAGCCTCAGGACCCTATAGAGACCAAGTAAATTCACAGTGGTCATGAGGTAACGTACGTCCTCCGATTCGAACCCGTGACCTGGGCGGAGTAAACCCTCAGACCTACGGGTGACATTTGCGATGATGCCCTCATGGGTTGGAGATGCATTTTGCACCTGGGCCATATCTAGTTCGTTAAGATCTAATCGAACGGTAAGATATAACCCACTTGTTTTCTGTCGCAACGTGCGTGCGACGCGGAGCGGCGATTAAAAAATTCATTTTTTAAGGAAAAAAATTGGAGTCGCCACCAATCATTTTAGGGTGTGATTGGTCACACAATTTTAAGATGAAAATTTTTTGTCTACGAAAACTCAAAGTTGGTTCGGGAGTCGTTTGTGTGTGGGGAAGGTATTAGCACCCCACAACACCCATTATAAAATGGTTACCAAATTTAATCAAATGCTATCCAATTTTTTATTTTAAGGCAAAAGTTAAAGAGATTCATTTTTGAATGTCCCATTTAATGCATTTTATATCATAGAAATGAACAAAATAAATTACTTTTAATGGGTGGTTCAAAGACCATTGAAAAAAATTATTTTTTTGTATTCTTATATCTTTTTAAATCAAAGCATTATTAGAGTTATTCTCGGTATCCCAAGAATAACTCCCCACCTCAATAGTTCGAGAAGTTTGGTATCCCAAAAATCTCAAAGTCCATCGTCGGTTTTTTAGTGAAAATTAAATAATAGAAGTAACGAAATCTAAATCTAATTATTAAAATTATAATCCACACATACATGAACATTAATTATAATAATAAGGGAATAATGCAAGAATCGCATTATAAGCATGACGATGCAAGAATGCTAAATAAATAAACATGTAAAGGAAATAAATGTTAATAATTACAACAAAATGGAAGTAAAAGAATATAGATAAGTTATAAGATGTTAAATTATAGAAAACATAAAATGTTGAGATGATATAAAACATGCAAAAAAAATAATGCAAGAATAAAGTAAAAAACCATATTATGTAATAAATGAAAGAAAAAAATTTAAATANGAAAAAAAATGATGAAAAATAAATAATATATTTTTTAACATAAATATGTCTATTTTTTTACTACTCAGTCTACTAATTACCATTTTTCTTTCATTCCCTCATTAGTCATTGCTAATCAAATAGCAAAAGGGATGATCATGGATGATAATTAGTTCAAACAAGTGTCACAAAATGGCGAACATAATATTTTGACTTTGTAGGAAAATTGAAAATTTCACAACTTAGATACTTTGCATAATCTTGTATAGAGGTTTTACTCTCTATTTTATGCATTGTTATGTGTGATAAAATATTCCTAGAGGATCTTTGCATCAAATGTACACTTTCAACCCATTGAAATGGTTGATTCACATTTGCTTAATTTTTTCACCCCTCAAAAGCTTTATCATCATCCTCATTAATTAAGTTGATGACAAAAACATCTCAATATCCAACTTGTAAAGAAATCATCAAAGCAAGAAATTAAAATGTTAAGATTTAAATGAGGAGAAATGATAAAGAATGAACAATCCACTTATGTGTAAAAAATACAAAAGATATTAACTACATTCATATGAAAAAGAGAGATGAACAAAATATATTATGAGCAAATGTACCAAACAATTAAGCTACCTTGAGAAAAAGAATGGAAGAAGATGAAGATAATAGAAGTGTAGAACCTCCTCCTCTCTCTAAAATCACCTCTCTTTCTCACTCCAACCCCTCTCTTTCTCACTCTAAAAAATGACTTCCCTTTTTTTACTACCAAAAGCCATCCCCTTAAGTGAAGACTTCATCCCTATTTATAAACAAAATTAGGGTTTGCCTTTTTTACTTCTAGTCTTTTTTTCAATTTTTATTTTTTAGTCTTTTTATTTAATTTTTACTTTTTAGTCTTTGGACCACTTTTCTTATTTTAGTATTGGATTAGTTTTCAAATTATACATATAGTCTTGGATTATTATATGAGCCAAAATATAAAGCATGTATATTTCATGTATTAGGCCGGATAAAATATGGTATCTACAGCTGCCTCCCTTTGAGCACGCTTCTGATCTCATAACGTGTACAAAGGCGTAGATAAGTATTTTGATCGGTACAATAATATATGAAATAGAGAATAGAAACCTCGACTAAATAAGGCTCTATGAGATGGAATGTGAGCGAAATGGACCTGGATAGACACAGGCTTCGACTTCGCTCAATGCGGGTTCGATTAAACTGAGATATTTGAAAGGAAACGAATCTGGTTGGATGCAGGCTTCAACCTTAACTCAGTGCGGGTTCGATTTAAATGATAGATATTGAAATGGGTCAGGCGCTGACACCGGGCTTCGACAGCGACGAAGTCGGGTTCGATTTAACCGAAGATATTTGAAAAGGAAAATGAACCTGGGTGGATGCAGGCTTTGACCTCGACTCAATTCGGGTTCGATTTAACCACATTAATTGAAAAGAAAATGGACCCGATGCTGACACCGGGCTTCGACCTCGACATTAATTCGGGTTCGATGTAACCACATTAATTTAAAAGAAAATGGACCCGGGGCTGACACCGGGCTTCGACCTCGACTCAATTCGGGTTCGATTTAACCACATTAATTGAAAAGGAAATGGACCCGGCGCTGACACTAGGCTTCGACCTCGACTCAATTCGGGTTCGATTTAACCATATTAATTGATGTTGAAGTTGACTTATGCAAGTCTCATGACAACAAAAGCTAGACTAATGCATGCTTTAAATGTTGGAAAGTCATGTGTGAATTTCAAAAGAATATCATTAAGTGATTCATGCACCTGAATTTGTTAGAACAACTAATGTGGTGTATGTCTATACATTGTAATTCTTGAACATAAATGTAAAGTAATGATTTTGAATGCATGCATGCTATGCATGATTGTGAACCTTTATAAGAAAATTATATGATGATTTTTAGCCATATCCAACACCCTTTAGAACAATCACTTTGGCCTAGGATCATGGACTCGCAATGAAGTATCGAGCATATTTTTAGAAAAATGATATATCCTTACTTATTAGTTTATGCCCCAGTATTTGACTCCATGTCAGTGGTGAATAATTTCTCTGCTTCTCTTCTGTACTTCTAATTGGGTAATCCCCCAATTGAGCTTTAGCTTTTGTCATGCGCATATTGACATTCCTCGTGATGAGTTTTTAGATTTTACTTTACAATCAGATCACCTTTCTTAGTTTCAATTTTTTTCAATTAACTTTCAACTAACCAAGTTTATTCTTCTGAATTATTTCAAGAGTAATTAATGATATCTTAGAACTGAGAGAAATAAGAAATAATGGAAATAAAAAGAAGATGAAGTATATGTATTTGTCAACTGGGAAAGAAAGAAGAAAACAAAAGGCTCTTCATTGATGATGAAACAGTGTTTACAAACGATTGATTTGGAAAAAGAAAAGAGAAGAAAAAAAATGTAAGAAGAATTTCTCCAGTATTCGAGACAGCTTTAACATTTTTTAACTTCATTTTCCCATACTTAGAGTGGTCAAACGAAATACTTCTTGACTGCATCAGAATTAACCGTGTGCGGTAAATCATCTCCATCCATGTTTGTTAGTATGAGAGCTCCTCCCGAAAAAGCCTTCTTGACAATGAAAGGTCCCTCATAATTTGGGGTCCACTTTCCTCGGTGATCTTTTTGATATGGGAGTATCTTTTTTAACACCAAGTCTCCTTCTCGGAAACATCGGGGACGCAATTTTTTGTCATATGCGTGCATCATTTTTCTTTGATATAATTGCCCTCTACATAATGCAGTCAATCTTTTTTCCTCGATGAAATTCAATTGCTCATGTCGTGTCTGTACCCACTCTGCTTCTTCTAATTTCGCCTCCATTAAGACTCTAAGGGAGGGAATTTTCACCTCAATAGGAAGGATCACTTCCATGCCATATACCAAAGAGAATGGTGTTGCCCCAGTTGATGTTTGGACTGATGTGCGGTACCCATGCAGTGCAAACGGGAGCATCTCATGCCAATCTTTATAAACCTCTGTCATCTTCTCTATGATCCTTTTTATGTTCTTATTGGCTGCTTCCACTGCTCCGTTCATTTTCGGATGATAAGGAGATGAATTATGATGCTTAATTTTGAATTGCTCACATAATTCTTTCATCATCTTGTTATTTAAATTTGTCTCATTATCTGTGATGATCCTTCCAGGTAGACCATATCGACAAATTATCTCCTTTTTAATAAACTTAACAACCGTACTTCTGGTTACACTTGAATAAAAACTTGTCTCCACCCATTTGGTAAAATAATCTATAGTCCAAAGCGCGACCATTACATGTAAAGGGGTTGCGGGTACGTGAATTTTATCCGCATAAATTTGACATTTATGACATCTCCTAGCGTACTTGATGCAGTCAGATTCTAGAGTTAACCAATAATATCCTGCTCTCAAGATTTGTTTGGCCATCATATATCCATTACATGAACTCCACAAATTCCTTCATGAACCTCCTCTATGATTTGATTCGCTTTCCTTGCATCAACACATCTTAAGAGCACCATATCATGGTTTCTTTTGTAGAGTATTTCACCATTCAAGAAGAAACCCATGGACAATCTTCTAATAGTGCGTTTATCATTCTCAGAAGCTTTGGATGGATATTCTCCATTCTTTATATACTGTTTGATGTCGTAATACCAAGGTCTTGTGTCTGGCTCTTCTTCAATGCTCATACAGTGAGAAGAAAAATCTCGCCTCTCAATTTTTATGGGTTGAACTTCTTCCTTAAAGTTTACAGCAAACATGGACGCTAAAGTTGCCAGCGCGTCTGCGATTTGATTATTCTCTCTGGGTATATGGTCAAATGAGATCACTTCAAAAGTTCAACTTAACTTAGTGACATGTTTTTTATAAGGTATTAGCTTAGAGTTTCTAGCTTCTCATTCTCCGTTTAGTTGTCATATCACCAATAGTGAATCTCCGTACACTCGAAGCTTTTTTATCTTCATATCACAATCTGCTTGAATTCCCATGGAACATGCCTCATATTCTACCACATTATTTGTACAGTCAAAGCATAGTTTTACCGTGAATGAAAAAAAATTCTTTTAGGTGATATGAGGATTGCCCCAATTCCATGTCCTACATCATTAGATGCACCATTAAATAACATTGTCCACAATTCTGGGTCTGCAGATTCTTCTTCATTTTTGAATATGACTGAAACGCTCTCATCAGGAAAATCAAACTTCATAGGCTCATAATCTTGCATTGGTTGATCTGCCAGATAATCAGCAAGTACGCTTCCTTTTATTGACTTCCTCCTGACATAGACAATATCATATTCTGTGAGTAACATTTGCCATTTCGCAATCCGTCCAGAAAGTGATGGTTTTTCAAAGATATACTTGATAGGGTCCATCTTTGAAATTAATCAAGTGGTGTGGTATAACATATATTGTCTAAGCTGATGAGCAACTCAGGCCAATGCACAACACGTTTTCTCCAACATCGAATAACTAGCCTCATAATTTGTGAACCTTTTGCTTAAATAGTATATTGCTTGTTCTTTCCTTCTAGAAGCGTCATGCTGACCACATACGCAACCCATGGATTTTTCTGTTACTGTAAGATACAAAATGAGTGGACGCCCTGGAGTTGGAGGAACAAGTATGGCGGATTTTGCAAGTATTACTTGATCTTCTCAAAAAAAAATTGACAATCATCATTCTATCCTTCTGTATCACTTTTGCGGAGAAGTTTAAAGATAGGTTCACAAGTTGCAGTTAGCTGTGAGATGAAACGGGCTATGTAATTTAATCTCCCTAAGAAACCTCTAACTTCCTTTTGAGTTTGAGGTGGTGGCATATCAATGATGGTTCGAACCTTATCAGGGTCAACTTTTATTCTTTCCTTGCTCACGACAAAACCAAGTAGTTTCCCTGAAGACGTTGCGAATGTACATTTTATCGGGTTAAGCTTTAACTGGAATTTTCTCAACCATCTAAATAGTTTTCGTAGAATGACCGTATGATCTTCCCCTTGACATGATTTGGCAATCATTTCATCAACGTACACTTCGATTTCTTTATGCATCATATCATGAAACAATGTTACCATTGCCCGCTGGTAAGTTGCCCCTGCATTCTTCAGACCAAATGACATAACCTTATAACAACATGTACCCCACAGAGTTATAAAAATCATATTTTCACGGTCTTCAGGAGCCATTTTGATTTGGTTATACCCATAAAAACCATCCATGAAAGAGAAGATTGAATGTCCTGCAGTGTTATCTACTAAGACAATGATATGGGCCAATGGAAAATTATCCTTAGGGATTGCCCGATTTAAATCTCTATAATCGACGCACACCCTTACTTTCCCATTTTCCTTCAGCACTGGGACTATGTTAGCAACCCATTCAGGATATTTTGCTACTTCTAGAAAACCCGCATCTACATGCTTTTTAACTTCTTCTTTGATCTGTACCAGCATGTCTGGTTTCATTTTCCTTAACTTTTGTCGCACTGGTTTACTTTTGGGCATAAGTGGCAAATGATGAACCATGATATCAGTGTCAAGACCTGGCATATCTTGGTAAGACCATGCAAAGACATCAATATACTCTTTGAGTAAGTCAATTAATTCTCGGCGGCCTTGGCTTGTCATAGAAGTGCCGATTTGAACTTCTTTCGTCTCTCCCTCCAATCCTAAATTTATCACCTCCGTTAACTCTTGATATGGTTGAGTTACTTTTTCATCTGACTCTACCATTTTTAACATTTTCGGAGATGGTTCAAAATTATCCTCGTCACTTTCACCTGACTCTACGCTAAGAATGGGATTGTCAAAGTTGTTGTTTATGCTCTTGTTTTCAAAATCACCATTCTCGAACCTGAATCGGATTATTGGATGAAAAGAAGGCGAAAAAAATGCATGAGTATGGACAACATTTCAGAAATGGAAGGCAAAGACATAAAAGGAAGAACAAAAAGAACTGGAATTATATTTATCATCTGCAAAAGGAGACGAAACAAGTTTTTAGATTTTCATTCAAAAAGATGACATGAAATAGACGAGAACATAGGCCCATAACAATGAATTTCCTAAGGCATGAACACATTACTTTTGAAAATTCTCGAGAAGCATTGGTAGTTCGGTGACATCCCAATTGTTAAGTTCATGATCTGAATCGTATCGAGAAACCAAGTCCTATGTACTTGAACTTGATGATTTTCCCAGTATTGCGGATATTGAAAGCTCGGCGATAACATCTTCAAGGTTGTACTGCTCTACTATAACCGGTTCTTCGAATGAAATTCCCCCACTTCTAAAGGATTTAGAAATATGGGGCATGATTGCCATTTCCACATCGAATTCCCTATTTTCAAGCCTAGCAATCCTCTTTTCTTTCTTTTGAGCTTCCACTCTCCCTCTATCAGCCTTGGTCGGTCTATATCCAAGTCCAAACCTTTGCTCATTCTTGTCCCAGTCAATTAACTTTTTTATGCCTTGATGCTCACTCCCGAGTCACTTACCTGGCTGGTATCCCCCTTTGATCATCAACCTTGCAACCATCTGAGATTCTTTTGATAGGTTTGGCGTTGGAGAGGGTTTCCCACTAGCAACAAACGTGGTGTTCGCAATCTCAAATGATCGAAATGAGCACTCCAATGCTTCATCTGCCGCCTCGACATACGGCATGGTGGCTGGCTTGGATACCAAAAAATCTTCTTCCCCATATATAAAAATGAGTTTATGATCCATTATGAATTTTAGTTTCTGATGTAAGGAAGAAGGTACTGCCCCAGCAGAGTGAATCCATGGTCGACCCAAAAGGAAACGGTACGCTGGATTTATGTCCATCACTTGAAAAACAATATTGAATATGCATGGTCCAATTCGAATAGGTATCTCTATGTCTCCGATTACTTTTCTTCGGGTGCCGGCGAATGCTCTTACTATCATCATGCTCGGCCGCATATGTGTCGCGTCCACTGGGAGCTTTGCTAGTGTGGATCTTGGCATTACATTTAGAGATGAGTCGTTATCAATCAATACTTTTGCAACAATATAATCCCTACATTTTATGGATATATGTAAAGCTCTGGTGTGCCCAGTACCATCGGCCGGGATTTCATCATCTGTGAAAGTTATAATATTCGATACGATAATATTTTCCACAATTCCACTCAACTTCTCCACCGTAATGTCAGGACAGACATATACTTGATTCAAAACCTTCAATAATGCTTGGCGATATGGTTCAGAATTCAGAAAGAGTGACAGTAAAGATATGCGAGCAGGTAAGCGCTTAAGTTGTTCAATCACCTTATACTCGCTTTGCTTGATGAGCTTAAAAAATTCACATACTTCTTCTTCAGACATTGCTCTTTCTTTCTCCGTACCTCTTATTATATCTGGGTCTATCACTTGGCCACCATGCATTTCTCCTTGGAATTCATGACCATTGTCGCATTCTTTGGCCTTCCCTTTCCTTTACCTTTCAAACACATCGCTTTTATCCGTTTTCAAAACTTCTGGCGTGTAGCATCTGCCACTCCTCGTCATCCCACCTACTCCCAAAATATTAGTTATGGGGAGATCGAGGTCAAACAGATTTAGCTCTCGAGTTTTGTCGTTACTGCTTGTAATAACCTCATATTCGTACGTCCATGGTACTGCTCTTGAATCTTTGTAGGCGAACGCACCCGGTATTTGAATGGTGATAGGCATCAGAGCATAAGACATAGTGGTGTGAGTTGACTTTTACTCGTAATGTATTGTGAGAGGTTTTGGGACATAGGACGACATTTCAACATTAACTTCAGATGATTCTTTAGTTATCATGAGGACTAAAGAGTCATCTTCTTGGTATTCCCTTTCTCCTTTATGACTTATTGTAAGTATATTTGCATCCAACAACTTTTACACTTCCTTTTTAAGATCAGCACACTCCTCAATTGTATACCCCGTCACCTTCTTATGAAACAAACAATCGAAGTCATGCATAGGCTTCCTAGAAACACATTCATCCTATGAGCGTGTTGGGTAGGTGTACCCTGCTCTAGAAAGAAGATGGAAAAGTGTTTCCATTGTGCAGTTCATGCGATTCTTTTCATTTCGCATCCTTCTTGTTATTTTCCAAGCTCTAATCAGTTGCTGTAGTTTTTGTTCAATTTCTTGAGAATCGTAACTAACCTCAATATCCTTCAATGCATGTGTGGTGGGGATAAACTGTCTCATGTATAATTGACGGAATGCCATTAGCGGAGCATAACTAGTACAACCCCATGGTCCCGGGAGCGGAACCCATTGAAAATCACCACATCTGTAGATCATTGGTGTTAACGGCATCCAATGGGCTTTCTAAATAACATCCTCATCTTTCAACTTGGATAGGTATGAGAACCAAGCCCCTTTTTTGGGAAACTGCGGATTCCATTTGGCCATTCCAAATTCTGCAATAGGGATCCTCGTCTTCATCCATGTACTTGAGAACTTAACTTGAGGACACTTGAAATCTAGCAGACTTCTTAGATGGCTGAGAATCCAAATACACAAAAGAGTTGAGGTGCCGATGAACTTTTCTTTTCCAGACACTCGGATGTGATTCAAAGAATGGATAGTCTCAGCGAGAATTGAGATAACAGGGTTAACACCATGTTCGACTTGAAGGAACATTTTTATCACTTTATCATTTATATAACCTTGCATCTTTGAAAATAACACGGTGCCATAAATACACAGAGCATAAAGAGTCATGCATTTATCCTCCTTCAAGAAATTCTGGGTGAGATCTAGGAGGTAATCCAACGGCACACACTCATTTCCCCCTTTAATTTTCAAAATTTTCTCAATCTCAAACGCATGGATAGTACCCAAGAGCTTAGACAAAGCTCTCTTCAACGTGAGCTTTTTGTCATAGTTATAAACTTTATCGGTATTTTGCAACGGGACATTCAGTAGTGCTTGA
Organism: Datisca glomerata; assembly: GCA_003255025.1. Taxonomy (NCBI): domain Eukaryota; kingdom Viridiplantae; phylum Streptophyta; class Magnoliopsida; order Cucurbitales; family Datiscaceae; genus Datisca; species Datisca glomerata. The sequence continues at coordinate 255,185 of QANY01013574.1, forward strand.
TATTCTTCAATTGTGGGAGTAAGATCAATTATTCTGAAGGTGAAACATCTATAATGAGGGTCCCAGAAATGCATTAAAGATTCAAGGACGGGAACGTTGACTACAATATACAATAGATAAGCTATATGACCATATTTTCTGACAAACAAACTTTTCTGCTCTGTTGAAAAATCCTCCCATATCTTCTTCAACCTCTCCAAGTCTTAGTGATTGATGGTAGAAGAACAACGTCTTCCTTTTTCAGACAATCTCCTTTATGTTTCTGCGATTCCTCTGACTATTGGGCTACCGTAACTTGATCTTCTATCACACTCGAAGTAGGAGTCATGGTCTCTAAAATATGAATGAATTGAATACTTCTTTACAATCCCATTACACAGCATGATGCATGTTTGCAAAACAGAAAGACGAAGTTAGAAGCAAAACAATGAAGAGAAGACATGTTTAAGTGACACAAGACATATATACATGAACAAAATTGATCATGATTTCAGCAGAAATCTAACGTTGGTCATGATGTGGGCTCTAAAAACATAATACATGTGTGGTTGGGCTCTAAAAATCTCTTAATAGGCTCCCAGGTTGTCCACACTGTTATCTGAATAGAGTAATAGGGGCCCCCAAACGGTATCCCGAAAGGGTCGACCAGAGTGAGAACTTTCATGAGCCCGCACGGGAACCTCAATTCCACGAAGGCATTCCACTACTCATTCTTACTAATCCTAAAGGGAAAGCTCTTGTATAGAGCTAGTGTGTATGTGTGAAAGTAAAAATTATGTAAAAATATACTTCGTAAAAAATAACTTATGTACAACTACAGTCACGAAAAAATTAATAAATCATATAAACGAAACAAGAACCAATACAAAAGGATAACATACGATGAAATTTTGGCTTGACTCTCATGATCTAAAGATGGTTAGACCAATTGTTACGGTCCCCAGTGGAGTCGCCATGCTGTCGCAACGTGCGTGCGACGCAGAGCGGGGATTAAAAAATTCATTTTTTAAAGAAAATGAAATTTGGAGTCGCCACCAATAATTTTAGGGTGTGATTGGTCACCCAATTTTAAGATGAAATTTTTTTGTCTACGAAAACTCAAAGTTGGTTCGGGAGTCGTTTATGTGTGGGGAAGGTATTAGCACCCCACAACACCCATTATAAAATAGTTGCCAAATTTAATCAAATGCTATCTAATTTTTATTTTAAGGCAAAGGTTAAAGAGATTCATTTTTGAATGTCCCATTTAATGCATTTTGTATCATAGAAATGAACAAAATAAATTACTTTTAATGGGTGGTTCAAAGACCACTGAAAAAAATTATTTTTTTGTATTCTTATATCTTTTTAAATCAAAGTATTATTAGAGTTATTTTCGGTATCCCAAGAATAACTCCCAACCTCAGTAGTTTGAGAAGTTTGGTATCCCAAAAATCTCAAAGTCCATCGTCGGCTTTTTTTAGTGAAAATTAAATAATAGAAGTAACAAAATCTAAATCTAATTATTAAAATTATAATCCACACATACATGAACATTAATTATAATAATAAGGGAATAATGCAAGAATCGCATTATAAGCATGACGATGCAAGATTGCTAAATAAATAAACATGTAAAGGAAATAAATGTTAATAATTACAACAAAATGGAAGTAAAAGAATAGAGATAAGTTATATGATGTCAAATTATAGAAAACATAAAATGTTGAGATTATATAAAACATGCAAAAAAAATAATGCAAGAATAAAGTAAAAAACCATATTATGTAATAAATGAAAGAAAAAAATTTAATATATATATATATATATATAGCTTCCTCTGTTGCACCCCCTTTTATTTTTTTTATAATATTATATATTATAATATAATATAATAGTAATAATAATATTATTATTAAATAAATAAATAAATAATTACCATTTTTTTACTACTTAGTCTACTAATTACCATTTTTCTTTCCTTCCCTTATTAGTCATTGGTAATAAAATATCAAAGGGGATGATCATGGATGATAATTAGTTCAAACAAGTGTCACAAAATGATGAACATAATATTTTGACTTTGTAGGAAAATTGAAAATTTCACAACTTAGATATTTGCATAATCTTGTATAGAGGTTTTACTCTTTATTTTATGCATTGTTATGTGTGAGAAAATTATCCTAAGATTTAAATGAGGAGAAATGATAAAGAATGAACAATCCACTTATGTATAAAAAAATACAAAAGATATCAACTACATTCATATGAAAAAGAGAGATGAACAAAATATATTATGAGCAAATGTACTAAACAATTAAGCTACCTTGAGAAAAAGAAGATGAAGATAATAGAAGTGTAGAACATCTTCCTCTCTCTAAAATCACATCTCTTTCTCACTCCAACCCCTCTCTTTCTCACTCTAAAAAATGACTTCCCTTTTTTTACTCCCAAAAGCCCTCCCCTTAAGTGAAGACTCCATCCCTATTTATAGGCAAAATTAGTGTTTGCTTTTTTTACTTTTAGTTTTTTTTTTAATTTTTATTTTTTAGTCCTTTTTTTTAATTTTTACTTTTTAGTCGTTGGACCACTTTTCTTATTTTAGTATTGGATTAGTTTTCAAATTATACATATAGTCTTGGATTATTATATGAGCCAAAATATAAAGCATGTATATTTCATGTATTAGGCCGGATAAAATACAGTATCTACATTTTCAATTAAAGGTTTCTTATGGCTTCTTCATGGATCCATAGGGATTCACACATGGAGCTACTTAGGAGTGTGTAGTCATTCAAGTAGGTAAATGTATACTGCAAGTATCAACCCGAACATTTAGAGCTCCTAATAAAGAATAAAAAATATTAAAAACTAGTCTAATACTCGTACGTTGCACGTGATTATGTTATATTTGTATTTTAAAATTTGATGAAAATGTGCTTGACATTAATAGAAATTGGTCGTGGTCAAAATGAGGGTCAGTTGGCTCTTTAGTAGTTTAAGAAACTCAATAATTGGATATAAGACAATGATTCAATAAGTATTGCAACAAAAAATATGGATTATTCCTAAGGAAAAATTTCAATAAAACATTAAATTGAATTGCATAATTAGAGATAGAATAGTACATAAATAAGATCATAATTTAAAAACTATTATACAAAGAATCGGTCGAAGAGAATAACAAAATTATTATAAAAAAATATGATTAAAATTTCTAGCTTGATTAATGAATAAACGATATAGAATAAACCTCTTGTATACTTGATTTTCTTTCTTATTTTCTTTCCTTTTGTGTTAATAATTGCATACCAAGGCCTGTCTTTTATAGGTAATAATTATGCGTGGTTCAGAGAAAAAAATAAAGTAATTGTAAGAAGTGGAAGAATATTGTAACCGACATCAAATTAAGCTAAATGTGTATAATTAATGAGATAAAATATTAATTATCATTTTCACTTTCTGAATAGAAAAAGAATATGAAAATCAGTAAAACTTAAATAATATGAAGAGACAAAACTTTATCAATATTAAAAATAAAATAATTAAAGTTAAAGCTTTGTACATAAATATGTAATTGCTAAATAATAATGAGGTTCATGAGGGAAGATACAAAGAAAGTTTTGAGATTTAAAAAATTATGATGGAGATTTTGGGGTGGGAACATAACATCACAATAGAAAAGTAAATTGAATAATACATGTAAAATAAAATACAGCTTTTTAATTGGGAAAAATCAAATTTTTGATGAATTAGTAATGAAAAATTATAATACGTACATAAATAAATAGTAAGTCTCATATTTTGTAACAAGGTAAAAAAAGTTTATTTCAAATATGCATTATTATTAAACTATTTATAAGAATCTGAATGTTTTTTAAACTAAGTAGATTTAATATTTCATAATTTTGCAATATTTATTAAAAAATAAAATCATTAAAAACCTTAGTGAGTTTATCAAATAATTGTGCGGATGAGATTATTTTTATTAAATGAAAGGGAGAACTATTACAAAGACAAATAGAAATTCTAATACACAAATACTAAATAGTATCTTATTATAAAGAAAAGCAGAAATTCTATGTATCTAAAAACGAAAATTTAGAGTTAGAATTATTGGGGGTTATGCCCTGAAAGGATGTAAATTGATATTTTAATATGAATTTAGTGAAGATTATATTTTCTTATAAATGTTCTTTTTAAATTATTATTAATAATTTATATAAATATCAGAAAATTTCATATTCATTAATGAGACTATAATCTTGTATTAATACGAGAAGATCATAGATAATGGATAAAATTATCAGCAACATATTAAAGTATTGAATCTTTAATGAATGGTTAATAGTACGATTCACTAAGTATTATGAATGCGTGTGATCTAGATCTGAATCATTGATTTGTATAGATATTTTTAGTGAATCTACATTATATAATGAGAATAAATATGACTAGACCAATGTGAATTAATATATTTATTAACGTACTGTTTATCATAAAGATTTAATACATATCAATTTAATGATCATATATAGATCAATCTGAATCTCAAGTTGTCATGAACTCCTATACATGTCTACTGGAGCTTTTGATTCACTCGATAATGGTTGTTTGTAAAACAAGCTAGCGATTTTTGTTTTGAAGATTCTGTGACGTGGATGGCTAGGAATATGATCTTACAAGATTTGAAATCCAAATTTTCCTAATGGATCGTATATTGGTTTCCTTAAGTGTTAATTCTGGAACTGAATGGTTATTAAACTCAAATTTATGATAAAATTATAAATTAGTTATTCACTAGTGGATTAATGGTATTTAAGGATCAATAGGTATTTAGAGGAGTAAAAAGAGTATTTTTTTAATTGACTCTAATTTACAAACCAATAATTTGAGGACATAACTATATGAAATGATAATGTGAGTGGACTACATGAGAATACTCTGTAAATACTTACTAATAGCTCAATTTCATATTTACAGTGAAATAATAGTAGAATTAATAAATAAGATTAGTTAATTAAATAGTTTAATTAATAATCTAGTTTATTGGAGCTTAGGATTGTAGTTCTATGGTCCCCAAATCAACTCTTTACTATGAGTCTAGGTTGTGAATATTTCAGGACATCAGAAAATGACTAACTTACAAAATAAATTTTTATTCTGGGGTAAATACATAATTATGAGATAATTATGTGTGATGAATTAACTAAGAATTAATTAATTGAATTATTTGTGTGTGTGTGTGTGTGTGTGTGTATATATATATAATTATCGATTATTTTTTAATTATTGATAAGTGAGACAAAATTTTTAATTTGTGAAAATTAGATAATTAAATTATTATTAGTAATAATTCAAATCAACTAAATATGTTATTGATGAAATAAAAGATAATTAGTTGATACGGATAATCAGATATGTTAATTTTGAATTAACTAATATCTAGATATTTATCTGATTAAAATACATATTTAATTCATAGTAATTGTCACGCGTCAATCACTGATTGTCTCGCGTCAATCACTGATTGTCTCGCGTCAATCACTGATTGTCTCGCGTCAATCACTGATTGTCTATCAAAGATTGACATGAAGTAATGTAGTGTCATGCGGCGCTAGAATAGTGGGGGTGCAACACTATAGTGTCACACGACACTACGGTGGTGCCTTGAGGCACTGTGCTACCTTATGGCACACTGCAATGCAGTGGGTCCCACTGTAATTATAATTTTATAATTAAATATTCTTTTAGTTTATCCCTAAAAAGTCTGATACAACATTATCTAAAAAATATTCAGATATTATTCTAATGGACTCGGTTGATGAATTAGTTCATCAATTCAAAAAAAAAATCTAACTGAGAACACAGTTGGTGTTAGAGTGATTTTTCTCTCTGATTAATAGTTAATCAAAATTCTAAAAGGATAATCATCATGTTCTTTTAGAAAATCATCTCACTAAAGTCTTGAGTACATTTAGAGACAGAAAAAAGTGTATTGTAATTTCTACGTGCCCACACACATTCTGGTGCGTTGAGAATTGACTTGAAAGATCTTGGTGTGGATCTCGAAGTTTACTGATCGTTGGAATGGTTTCGTGGGATGGAGGATCGATAAATGTTGTAAAGACACTTGATATAGACTACAAGAGGTATATGATTCATAACCTTGTATATTGTAGATTTAATATATATATATATATNTGCGCAAGTTTTATTTTATTAAAAAATTTAATTTTTATTAAAAATTTAATTTTTAAATGGCCTTGAGTAGCACGCTTCCGCTGCGCACGCGCTGCGACAACCAACAAGAAGATGATTCAAATTTAACATGGAAAAATAAATAAATAGTACATAAATCAAAATCAAAAGAGACTACAACAATTGAAATATAGAACATGCAACTAAAAAAATAAAGTAATATAAATAGAATGAGCTTATAAAAGAAATTATAAAGAAGTTATATACATGCTTGAGAAGATTGATTGCCATCTGAGATATTCTCCTTTTTTATAACATGAAATATTCGCCTTGGTGACTCTTTTATACTACTCTTAATTTCATTTTCCTTTCATAAACCTAATTGCCAATTTAATAGTCTAGTCTTTTCATTAACCTAATTCAATAGGAGTCTTTTCATTTGTAAATGTAAAGAATTTTTTCCACTAATTAGGGATCAAAATGAAAAGTGTTGATAAAGGTTGATTATATGAGTGTTAATGAGTGAGAGAGGTAGAGTTTAAGAACAAGAGAATGTAAGGAATAATTGCTCTAAATTCTATTTGATTAAGTTGTATTGAATGCTCATGTTTCACTTAGTACGCTGGCCTTATATAGGCTTCCTAATTTACATGAATTGATTAAAATAATAATAAAATGGAGGGGATGTTCCTGCCAAGTATGACTCTCTTTCTCTTCATTACTTATCACTTCCATATGTCTCATTCAGCCACCAATCAATCACAGTTACTTGATACTTAAATATGACATTCATCATGTCTCCACTATAAGAAATATGACATTCAATAGTGTTAAATATAAGAGTTAATGTCTACTCTTGTTAAAAATTCAAAACAACAAGAGATTTTAAGAATCTAGTAAAATCTATTCATGTTAAAAGTAATAAAAAAAAGTGCGGGACTTTAAAAAAATTAAAAAGCGGGACTTATTTTAAGTATACACTATTTTTCTCTCTCTCGATTCTCTCTCATCTCGAGTAGTCTCTCTCTCTCTCGATTACCTCTCTCATCTCGAGTAGTCTCTCTCCCTCTCTCTATCTCATTCAACAACAGAGAACTAGGGTTCTCAATCGAAGAATAAAGAGTATCTCTCAAGCTCGTCGACACAACCAGAAGAAGAGAGAGCCCCGAGCGATCGTTGATTTTTGTGGTGAAGAAATTGGTTCCTCCTACCATACCAGAAAGCAATGTTGGACGACCATAGAGGACAATGCTCACAAAAGACCAGTGCTTTAGCCCTAGCTCAGATCACGCTCCAGTAACCTCTTAGAGGAACTCGTCGAAGAGAGAATCAACTTTGTAGATCTAGAGGTGAAGATAATTTAAGGGAGAATAATGTTATCGTGTCTATTATTCTTTTTTATTAATGAGACATAAGCTTTCTAGGGGTATTTTCTTAGGAGGATGAGTCTCTGTCGTTCCTAGCTCTGACAACTCTCTCTCGCTCCCTGTTTCTGTCGGCCAGCCAGTGTCACCTCGCCTCCTTCCTATTTTTTCTATTTTATCCGGTGCACCATCCCATCCCGACTGCGGACTAAGGATTGATGCTGGTGTTGTTTTCTTTGGATAAAACAATGTGAGTTGGAATTCTTCAACCTTTTTTTCTCTTATGTCCAATTTTCCCTCAACATATCATGAATTGCCTTGGTTGTTACTTTGTGATGTGACTGATGTCTATCTTTTTAGGGGGCCTTTTAAATTAGAACTCTGGATCCCTCATCGTGTAGAAGGAATTAGGGCTGATTTAGAGCCAGATTGGAATTTCAATGCATTTTTATCAGAGCTTAGTGGTGGTTAATCATTTTAGACAGTGATAGTGAGCATTCAATACAACTTAATCATTTCCAATGATTAATCATTTCCAAGAGAAGGTCCCACAATTATGAAGCCAAGCTCAATGCATCTACTACTATTCATGTTCCTTACACGAAAGCCAGTTAACAGTATCACACCTTTTTTCTTTCTCTTGAGACAGCATATTCCTGTATGAAGACTTGCATTTCCTTGTGTGTGAGTATGCTTATCTTTTCTTAGTCCTAATTTTATTTTCACTTTTGTTTTAGAGATTTGTGTGGTGGGAAATCCATTATTGTAAGGCCAAGGCGGCCTTTCGTAATGCATATGACCGAGGATGAGGTTTCAGACAGTGATAGTGACACTGAGGAGTTTCACGGTCAAAGCTTGATGGTGGTTAATCATTTTAGTTATGATAACGTTTATCTCAGGTATGTAATTAGCTATCAGTCTTCTATTTTATCGAAATAGGGTGCTTCTTTTCTTTTTCTTCTTCCAAAAGGATATGGATTTTAGAGTCCTCGTGTCATATTCTTGTAAATCCTTCTTTGCAGCTTTTATCTTGGAGTCTATATGGATTTTTGTATACAGGAAAACCTTGCTAATTCATTCCAACTTTTGGTTGTGTTTTACAGAGTGGACCATATGAGTTTAACCGAAACATGAACCATTGAAGGGAATGTCAAAGGTCATGATTTCAATATTGATTTTGATTTTCCCCAGTATCTCATGCAAGCACAATCACTTAGTTACTGCATGAGTATTTGATAGCTCATCTCAAGCATGTGATAAATTTGTGCAATTTCTTTAGAAGATAACGAGATTGACCATAAGTTAAGAGGAGATGTGTGTTGCATTCCCCCTGATTAAAATACGCTATACTGCTGAACCCAGTAAAGGTTCTTTTCCTTAATGGATCTAAAATAGCTACAAATGGATTGGTTGTCATTTTTATTTTTTGGCATGTGCGAGCCTTGATCCCACACGTATGATCATTTGGTATATACATGCAATACATCTTCATAAGTTGGTGCAGAATATTGCACCTTTGTTATATTCCTTTTGTTTGCTATACACTACTGTTATGTATTCTAATTTATCACCTGGACTTGCTTTCTATTAGTGCCTAGTTGTTTGCTTTCCTTGAATGTTGTTGTGATGGTTGGATATTATAGGTTGTCTGGAAGAGATAGATGTAGAAAAGTTGTGTTCTCTTTGATAGATAAACATCACCACATTCTCATCAAAAGATAATCATTATCATTAGATCTCATATCATGATTCTTAAACAAGTTTCCAGAATGTGGTTTATTTGTCCAGAAATTTGGGTGAGGCAAAGTGGTAATTTTTTATTTTTAGAATTTACTGCTGTGTTGACCCTCTTAGTTGTGCCTATTAATTAATTTTATGCAAGTTTAATAGCTTAGTTAATTATGGTATTTTATTTATGTTTCAAAATATTTTAACATCCAAGATTTAGTATTTCCTATATTAGTTCAGAGATATCTTATTCTTTTCTAGGAAACTCCCTTGTAATGATGTATTGGTTTGCTCTTCTTCTTATATGCCATGTTTGAAGGCATACTTGTATATATTCCATTCGTGACATTCTTCCTTAACAAATCAAAACAAAAGTAAGGTCTCAGAAAACTTGACAAACTCTGAAATCTACTGAATGGTGAATTCTTTTTGCATAAAATAGATATATCATTAAATATGGTTGCATAATTGTGGGACCTTCTCTTGGAAATCTTATTTCTTGAGCTTGTTAATCATTTGAGTTCCAATGTTTCATTTCCTTGTAAATAATATATATGGAAATCATTTTTTCCTTTTGAGGTCGAGTTGGGAAGAAAAATGAGATGGCTTATGCTTTTTGTTGTGGCGACTAATTAGTTTAGGGCTATGTTATGTTACCCACTTGGGTGAAACCTACATTCTAACACTCTTTTCTGTATTTATCTTTTATTGCATACTTTTGAGTCATCATTAAGATTGTTGTAAGTGAAGAAAATAATGTTCCTCTTCTTTAATTATTCTTTTATCTTTCTTTTCCTTTTAATTGATTTTACACTACACAAAGCTAATTTACTGTATATCTACCTTTTTTATCTTTTATCTGTCTAACCTCTTTTCTTTGGGTAATTGTTTTCCTCCCCCCTTTTATTTTCTCTGGGTTTTTTCGATAACAAAGAGGTGTATAAAAGAGCTCTATCAGAATGTTTGTGTATACTAGACCACAAAATTCATCTTTTTTATAGCAAATCATGTTTCTTTCATATAGTCTACGAGCATGCTATTGAATTCCAGTTTCAATGCCTTACCCACTCCTCTTCCCTACTCTGGAATATTAAAATGGTTTTTAGTCTAACTGAGATATCTTCCATGCATATTATCTTCTTTTTCCTAATTTTTTAACTTATGCAGACTTAAGTCTAATCTGGAAATTATTTAGTGAGATGCCATGTGACACTGAGGTTTTTTATTTATGTAGTATTTGTTTTCCGAAGCTCTGTATTACTAGAAAAATTGTTTATTCAACACTTAGCTAGACATGAGATGTTTCGTAATAGCGAAGTTGAGAATAATGATCAAAAAGAAAAGATAAAGAACTGAGGATATTGATCAATATGTTGGTATGTCTTTTCATTATACAATGAATTGTATCTTTGCTTACTTTATGTTTTTATGCAATTCTACAAAACCATATAGCGTGCTTAAAAATATGCAGTGATATTTTCTCAAAGTATAAAATGGTGATGTGAGCAATGTGAAATTATCTTAAAGTTATTGTCTTATTCTTTAAAATGCAGGACCTACAATCCTTTGAAGGTTTTAACATGGCATCAAATTTTGAAGAGTTAAGTAGTGAAACTTTGAAGTTATTTTATAACATCTGTGAAACTTTTAGATATTTTTTGTTTTTTGAATAACACGTTGTATTAGTAGACTAAGTACTAATACTTTAGATGATAATTATGGATGATACTTATAGATAATATTTTGTGAAAATGAAATAATGTTTAAATACATTTTAGTCTAGTGATTTATTAATTTTGAATGTTTAAATAGGTACGTAAACAAGTGCATATAAATTGATTATAAAAAATAGAATTTATAAAATGCCAGAAAAATATCTTTATAAGAGGCATAATTTATAACAAAAAACTATATCAATGAGATTCAGAAAACCTTATGGTATCTAATTTAATAAGAGACAAAAATATCAATGAATATTAATTCATGAGAATTAAAAACACACGTTGAATAAAAGTAACAGGAGTCGTAAAACCTCATTAAACAACGTTTTACAGGAGCGAGAAAATCTTGTAAAAAGCGATATCACAAGGGTCTTCACAGGCGGCGTTGCGCCTCGTGAAAAATGCGGACTTTTAATATGAGGGGTTGTCACAGGCGTCGTATGATCCCTGTGGATTACTTTTCACGGGGATATCCACCTCTTGTAGAATGTCATATTTCTTGTAGTGCTCGTCCGAGTCATTCAACTACCTAATCAGTCATGTTACTTGACAGTTATTCTGAATCCCTTTCGTCCGCTCATGTTCTTGCACAGTTCACTGAGTCCCTTACCCGTTCAGGATAGTTCTCCGAGTCTCAGGTTCCTTTTTCTGTTCTTGAAGGCGTGAGTCACTCGTCCGACAGTACCCGTAAACTAGTCACCTTTTTTCTCATTTCGATGTTATTTTCCGTTTTGATGGTCTGTTCCATTCTTGAGATGTTGGTCCCCATTCTTGAAGCGTTGATCATTTCCATCTATTATGGGTGTTCGCGACTTCAGCCTTGTTACTCGTTTCTACTTTTCTACCACTTTCCGCGAGCAGCTTTCCCTCCTTGTCAACTTGGTAGTGGTATTTTTTACATGTTCAGTAGCCATATAATTAACACCATTTGCTTTCATTTGTTTATTAATAAGCAATAATTAGGCATTAATTAAATTTACATATATATGTAAATTTAGATATAGAAAATAAAATAAAAACTGATTTTTGTAAAATGTTAAAATAATGCCAATCCAACTACATATGTTGATTAGATAAATTAATATTTTACATTAATAATTTCTACATAATTCAGCTAAACAAATCATCAATTTTTTTATATTTACCAAAAGTTATGAAATAGGAAGTGTTACAAACAATTAAATTTAAACAAATTCCTAATTAATGAGAGAGGGAAGAGATCGAATAATGTAAGAGAGAATATGAATATGAAATGACTGTTTTAGGGCATTCAATTAAGTTTAAAAGATGATTAAGTTATGAAAGAGAATATGAAGAAGAAATAAAAAAACTCTCCATGAATTCTTCTAGTTTTATATTTAGCTACTGGTCCCTCTCCAATTTTTCAATTAACTTGGTTTTATTAGTTTTTTTTGTAATTTAGCCTTACAGTATTTTTAATATGTTACTTGAAAATGATCATTTATGTTTTAAATTATTAAATTTTCTATAGACATATATGTATATGATTTGATATATATATATATGAGACCGTTAAGGCACAAGTAGTAGAGAGTGGGCACACCAAATAAGCTTTACATTATTTGTTGACGACTCAATATGAGACCAGATCTAGTGCATCAAACTTGTTCTTTATATTAATTAGTTGTTTTGGTATGTAAATTTATTTTTGAAAAATTTCCTCTGATTTCTCCTTTAGTTTGTTTAAAGACACACCACTTTATTTTATAAAATCACATTTATGTCAACCCAGTTAGAAAATAGTTAATTTTTCTATAAAAGTGCAAAAACACCCTTAACTATTTTCCACAAAATTGATTTTAGAATCTGAAAATGGTTTTAAAAGAAGAGAATAGAGCAAGTTTAAAATCTGAAATTGGTTTCGGATTAGAATATAGAACACTCATGGTTAACAAAGAAAAATATATTAAAATTTATCTGAACGGGCATCAATATAAGAAATAACATTTTTTAGTTTCTTTATCAATGAAGTCTTAAATTAAAGAATATCTATTCATTTTTTAAAATAAATGAGACGTTCCTGTCATTAAAGTAAATTAAAAACGAGGATTGAACAATTTTTTTTAATTATTAGACTCATCTTTCCTATTCAATATTTATTTGGAGAAGGTAAGATCTTTGACGTTATATGAGTCGAGTGATATGTGAAGATCTAAATGACATGAAGAAACTGAAAAGGAGTGGTTGTCATCTATGCCAATTTTACATGTAATTTAAAAGAATTTAAAAAGGAGTTTGTTGGGTCGTTTTCCAGCAAATAATATCTAATGAAAACTAGATATGATGCATTAAAATAGACCAAGAAGCACCACATATAGTGATATCTACCATGCATGTTTGATAAATAACAGACAGAACAACAACGAGAACATAAAAAAGACCCCAAAATATGATGCAACTTTCTTCAATTTAGTGTCAAACTATCTTTTCCTAATTACGCGTTTACTTGAATCCCGTGAAATTAGATTCCGTAAAATCTGATTTCAAATTATCATTTTAATTATTTACTATGATGTTGAAATTTAATTATAAGTGAATCTCACAGCTTCGACCAGAATAGATTCATTTGACTGTATGAAATGTGAATCTTAATAAAAACGTGGTAATGTGATTCTATATTTTTTATTAATCTGGAATGGATAGTAAAAAGTTTATTATGCCCTATGTAACGGGTGCTTTCCCGAGCTCTAATAGTGCGACGACACATGTCACACCACATCGAGAAGCCTATGACGAAAGAAAGTTTTCAAGGAGAAGAACCAACCTTAACTGGTCAGTTTCAAGGAAGCTCAGGTTGCACAGACTCGAGCACGTATAAGAGAGATTATAGGGCTTGAGGAGAGCTCGAATAGTACTGAGCGTAGGGCATTATTGGCCGCCGAAAGTAACATCCTAGGTGGCACCTCATCACAGCTGAGCACCTAACAAGTCTAATCGTCATGGCAGGATGTCAGGATATCCCCCGTCTGCTCATTTTAAAGGCATGCCGACATTTAATGCCTATTGCTTTATGTCAAGATCTGCTCCCATTCATCCAATCATGGACAGCATGATAGGCATCATGTCTTGAAAAGCTCCCCAACACACCTCTTGCACGAAAATGATCCACCTCATGACTCGAAGGCCGTCTGATGAGGTCACCACACGTTGATGAAATCCCAGGGAAAAAGTAAGGCGACTCCCTAACTTGGAGGAACTATCACCCCTCGAAGAAACTAGACCAAAGCAAAACCAGGCTTTGCAAGGCCAAGCGACCCCTTTTGTAAGGTTCTAGTTGGAGTCATCCCAGGAGGATAGAGGAAGAGAACAAGGTCGTCGAAGACCAAACGAAGGCAAGGAACCCTAAAGGACCCTCTGGGGGAAATATGTGAGCAGCTGCGGAAGATATCAGCAGGACACCTTCCACCCTACTCCTTGGTGCCCATTTTTTCAACAAATTTACAAAGCTCCCGCACAGGCGAAGAAAAACCGTGCGACACAAGTTAACGGGCTTGAGAACAATCCCAGTTAAAATACAGAGCTTTTTTAACGAATCTACTTTTATGGAAAAACATAGCATGTAGTAGAAATATTTGCTAATGACTTTCTAGTTAGCCTACAAGTCTCCAAGGATTGACTCTTCTACGATGTGCAATGAATGATCAAAAAATGATGACTAGTGTGATGCTTCAGCCCATCAGTCGGGATTAAAAAAAAGTGATGACTGGTGAAGTGCTCTAGCCCACTAGTCAGGATTAAATAAAATGTGATGACTGGTGAGGTGCTTGCTCACCAGTCGAAATTCAGCAAAAAATGATGACTGGTGAGGTGCTCTAGCCCACCAGTCAGGCTTAAACAAAAAATGATGACTGGTGAGGTACTCTAACCCAATAATGGAGATTGAATAAAAGTGGTCTGCCAAGCACCTCAGTTCACAGACGAGATCAAGGATCTAGTCGGAGTAGGCACGTCTGGCTAATATCGACAAATGAGGTTTGTCGAGCACCTCAGCAGCAGACGAGATCAAGGATCTAGCGAGAGCGAACACGCATGGCTAGATATCAATAAGTGATGTATGTCGAGCACCTCAGCTAGCAGAGATGATCAAAGATCTAGCCGAAACAGGTACGCCTGACTAGACAACAAGGAAAGTAAGGATCGTCGAGCACTCACACCCATCTGAAAGGGTTAAGGGAAAGCCTCAGCCAATGCAATCTCGACACAGGGGACAAGGTTACCAAGCACTATAGCTCAAAATACAAAAATACTGTCATTTGATGAGCGCTTCAGCTCAAGGACTTATCTATAGCAAAAACGCCTAGATAGGTGATAAAAGAAAGGCCATCTGGCCAAGAATCAAAGGAATTCAACTTGCATTCTAGATATCCATGCCAGGAAAAAGCTCAATTAAGAGAAGGCATGCTCGACTAAACGTTAAAAAGATAAAGTCTCAATGTAAGGAAAATTCGCCCGACCAAACCTCCTAAATGGGAGCACATTTGAAGGCTTCATAAAGGTCAAGGAAGGTCTGTAAGACCAGTCCCACCAAAAAAAGATCAAGGCCTTTTAAGGCCCACTCTAACTCGGGATCATAAGCTCAGGTCAGTGAAAGTTGGAAGGGATACAATGCCCGGCATAATAGTCAGAACAACTACGCAGATCATAATAAAGGTCTCATCCGGACCATGTTAAAGCTCGATTGTAGAAAAAGAAACTATATCTGCTTAAGGAATGTTTGTTACAGGAAATAGCCAAAAACATAGATAAATAAAGGAGTCAGAGGTAAAGGGAGTTGATTTCCATTAATAAACAGAGGACTACAAGTACAAGTAATACAAAAATCTTCTCCTCAGTTAAGGGGATGAACCCCTCCTAGATTAACTTAAAAGGAAAAGACCCTTCATGACTAGGTCGGTGGTCGTAGTATTTCCACAGTTTTCTTGAACTCTCCTAAGGTTTCAGGGGCTATGGTCACTTGCTAGTCGAGTAGCGTGTAAGTAAAATCGAGAAAACTGACCAGACCACCCGAACTGGATCAAGCCAATGCATTTCAGCCAGTTTTTGCACCTCTGGCTATTCGGTTCAGTTGTACAAGTTAAAAGTAAGCTCGGTTCGATTCGGTGGGCAGTTTTTGTGAAAAACCGTGCACCCAACCGAATTGAACCATATATATATATATACCTCTGCAATTCACCCTAATTTCCCCTTCTCCTCAGTCTTCCCTCACAACTCGACATTCTCGTTGTCTCACTCTCGCAGCCCTAATTTCCCCTTCTCCTCAGTCCTCACAACTCGACAGCTCGAGTCGAGAGACAAAAGAGGTGACTTGCTCGACTGCTGGACGATGAAGGGGAGACTTCTTTGCTCGACTACTCGACGACGAAGGGGAGATCTGGTTGCTTGACTGCTCGACGATGAAGGGGAGACCTGTTTGATCGATTTCTCGATGATGAAGGGGTGACCTGTTTGATCGACTGTTCGATGACAAATGGGAGATCTTCTTGCTCAACTACTCGACGATAAAAGCGAGATCTGTTTGCTCGACTGATGATGATGAATGAGAGATTTGGTATACTCTCTCTCTCTCTGTATCGTCCATATTTTTTGAACTTCTTAGTTCAAATTATGTTGCTTACATCTTCACTATTAGTTGTTTTGAAGTCCATATGTACACACTCATTCTTTTAGATCTACACTAGCTATATTTCTATGTTAAACACTTTCCTTTTCCTTCAACAAGATCCCATATACAAACTTGGTGGATCGGGATACCATTTCATGCGCTGAGAATAATGTTTTTCGTTAAATTATTATATGGTAACTGGAAAACAGAATGAATTTCTCTTGAAATATAACATGCAATAGAGGTTTTTATACATCCCAACCCCATCCCTTGGAAAGAAAAAGGTAGCACCGAAGAAAGGAAAGAGCGAGATTGTTATTTTTGTTGTTCCCGCGAAGCGAAGATCATTCGCTTGACGAATGAAGTGGGTCAACCTCTTTTTGGCTTCGGCCAAAAAGAATGATTTAGCTTACTCCAATTTCAGGAACATAAAGAAAGTTTGAACAACGACTTAACGAAGATAGAGCATGCTAACTGATAGTGTTTGTAGTGAATTTCTCTTAAAATATAACTGATGTGATACCATCCAGCTGTGTTTTTCTTCTTATTCTAGGCATTTTTCTTCCATTGTATTTGGCACTTTCAAGTATTTGTTGGTTGGTTGTCTATGTGACATGGGCACTTTTTCACGCTTAATGAATTTTTTATCCTGCATTTGTTATTCAGTCTCCTCAATTTCATCATCAAGGCATTCTAGTATGATTTCTTATGGTTATAAGGATGAAAAATTAATTCTTTCTAACATTTTTGTGTTCCAAATGTCAGCGTTCTATTTTCTGTTTAGTCCGGGAACACTTATGCTTCTTTTGAAGATGCTTTGAGAAAGAAATGCTTTCATTTGTTTTTTTCCTTTTACATAGAGTATGTTGCTATGCTAGTGAGAAAGGTTATTTGTTAGTTTACATATTTATATAGGCAAACGGGGCAATTCAAGTAAGATTGAGGAAAGCAAATGTTAGAGAGAGATCTGCACTTGGAAAGGTCAACAACGAGGGGAAGGAAAATAGAAGTGACCAAATGTCAAGTAGCTGTAATTCTTCCAGGTGAAGATATCCACAAATGCTAATGCTACTGTACTAGAAACTCTTTTAGTAGAGTTTTAACTTTAAATTTTCTTAAGTGGTAATTGTGTATTTTATTCTGCTTTTATAGTTGATCTTTTTTTACGTTGAGTTGTAACTTCCATTCTTTGTTTGTTTTGTTATCAGGCTTGTGTTGCTTAAATTATAAGACCATCTTGAAACTAATAAGTCTGAGATCTGTAGTAACTGTATGGATACCGTCCTTTGAACATGTTAAGAAATTTTATGTCAATGGATATGAATGTGGCTTCCACCACGTTATCGTGATTAGAAATAGTATTTTAAGGTGTTTTATGTGGTCTATTATTGGTAGAAACGTTTGGTAATTTTTTCCTCTTTTTTTATATATTTTTTCTGGCAGGAACAACTATAAAACCAAATCGAACTTAACCAGTTTTGGACTATTTGGTCTGGCTCGGTTTACGTTGAATCGGAGGTTCGATTTGGTTTTAATATTTGAAAAATGATATTTACAGTTCGATTCCAAAATTACCCATAAACTAAGCTAAACTGAACTGATTACACCCATACGGTCGAGGATCATGATGATTTGGCCTGAAGACCAAAAGTTGGGCTAAAAGTGGATTCAAAGCACGAGCAATGCTTAATTTCTAAGTTGAGGATGAAAAAAGCCTCAACCTCTCCCACAAGGTGAGCATGGAAGAAAGCCACCACCCCATGATTCGAGACGATCCCGAATGATACGGCCGCAAGGGCTGTGCTTGGTGCACTCCTGATGCATGTTGTAATGAGCAGTTGATCAGATGGTGGAACGAAATGATAGATGTGGTAAAATGAAGTAGGATGCAGCTGAGGAGGTAGCCTCATTATAAGTTGAAGGATAATATCTCAGCTCGGTTACAAGCCTTTTTCAAGAATAAGGTTTCACGATAGAAGGGCTTTGCAATTATAAGCCTATAACCAACACAAACAAAGGGTTCACCACACAGACCTATCGACGATGAGAAACTTTTTACGAATGAAACATCAATAACTTTGAGGCATGACATTTAAAAGATGGCAGAAAGGGAAATGACAAACATGGAAAGGAAAGCGAGGAGAATTTCAAGGGGAAATCTCCCAACAGAAGAGATCCCCATAAGGGGAAGGATCTCTACTTCCGCCGGAAAGAAATAGGGGCAAGAATGAAAGTTTCGACTCCGTTAGAAAGGCAAGGATGAAGGTAACGAAGTAGAGAACCATCTATTTATAGGCCCTGGAAAGGCGAAACCGCTCATTTAATGGGCATTAAGAAAGGGCATGATGACGACCGTTGAGGTCACCCCACACCCAATGAGCAACCATTTCACAAATTGATGAGAAGATTATGGGGGACAAAACGATGATTCAAGCAACTGTAGGGAAAGAAATGACATGTAAAGGAGTCAAGTTCTGTCATGCGTGCCCATGCGCCATTAATGGCCTTGAACCACAGAAAGGGTGAAAATGATGCATGAGTGGTGAATGAATCGCGACAATAACGGTCAAGTAAATTAATTAAATTCGGTGCGATCCCCACTGACGAACAAACTTGAAGCACAAGTGAGAGATGCCCAAGATGGGAAATGAGGTCTATCACTACACCGTGGTAGCTCGGAGAAGGATCTCTGATAATTAAGTCTCCAGACTTGGGGAAACGAAGCCACCCAAGTCCTTGACTAGGTGAAATTGTTATGGTTGTTTTTTTGTGCTCCAATAGTATGAAAACATGTGTCACACCACATCGAGAAGTCTATGACAAAAGAAAGTTTCCAAGGAGAAGAACTGACCTCAATTGGTCAACACCAAGGAAGCTTGGGTTGCACATACCTAGCACACATAAGAGAGATTAAAGGACTTGAGGAGAGCTCAAATAGTACTGAGCGTAGGGCCATTATTGCCCGCAGAAAGTAACGTCTCAGGTCACACCTCATCACAGGCCCGAGTAACCAACAAGTCCGATCGTTATGGCAGGATGTCAGGATAGCCCCCGTCTGGTCATTTCAAAGGCATGTCAACATTTATTGCATATCACTTTATGTCAATGTAGCCTCCCCTCCATCCAATCAAAGACAATCATGACAGCGTGTCTTGTAAGGCTTCCCCACCACGCCTCTGAGTGGCTTCCTCGACATGCTCCCTCCCGCCTGAGAACTTAGGTTAAATTACATATATCAATCAACAAAGAGGTATGTCTACTCTCCCCTAAGGAAATTATGTCAGAATATTGACTGAATACTGACTTAGGCATCAGAGGCCATTAGGCAAAGGCAACTCCCCCTCCTTTTTTCTTCGGGGATCCTCGCTCTTTGGGTTCTTTATTTGTGTCTTACAGATATTGATGATACGAGGAGCTCAATCTAGAGGGAAGACTATACGAAGAATGTTGTTGAAGTTTTCAGGCTAAAACACCCTCTAAATATTTATCTAACCAACCCTCACTTCTTCTACTTGTTTTCCTTGAAGAACATTTTAGCAATGTCATATGTTTTATTATGATTTAGTAATCACAAATAACTATTCATATTTTTAATAATTTGATTTTTTTATTCTCGATTAATAAATATATTAATCTGATTCTAGATTTTGATTCCTAGTTGTTCCATTCATCATTCGATTATTAGAGAAACCGATTTCAAACTTCATTTGATTTCAACTATAAGTAAACACGCCATAAATATGCCAACAGCCTTGTAGTTTCACAAAACAGCTCAAGATCATTAAAACATATATGCAAGAGAGAAGAAAATGAAAAGAGGAATGAGTTAGGGTTAGAGATTGGAGTTTGGTCTTGAAGTAGTGGCTGAAGAAATGGGGGAATGGAGGAATAAAAAGCGAAGTTTTGTAAACAACTTTTTTGTTCAGAAATTCAATTTCCTTGTTTTGAAAAAAAATTTCTAGAAAATTATTCTCTACAATTATCTTATATTATTTACAATGTATTTGATACTCAAACGTATTTTGAATTCTTCTAAACAACATATTGTTTTTTTACTTTTATTCCACAAACAATTTTGGCCAGTTATCCGAAAACAACATAAAGCTGTTTTTTAGATCACCTTTATAGAACTATTTTTCAAAACTTTTCATAAAAAATACTCCTAAAACGAGCCCTCATTCTTCAATTAACTACTTGCACTGTTTAAAGTAGTGTTCAAGTAGCTACTTATTGGAAAACTTTACAATGTCAGAAAATTATTCTTGACATTGATGTTGGGCTATTGTAACTTTTATATTATTTTTGGAGTAATCTGGACCGCACAAAACGTAGAAGGTAACAAGTTTTTTTTAGGTTCATCAAATACGTATTGAGGTTCACCAAATACGTATTGGGGTTCCCAAATACATAGTGGGGTTCACCAATTATGTATTGAGATTCACCAAATACGTACAAAAGAATAATTCTTAGAGGGTTCACCAAT
Organism: Datisca glomerata; assembly: GCA_003255025.1. Classification (NCBI taxonomy): domain Eukaryota; kingdom Viridiplantae; phylum Streptophyta; class Magnoliopsida; order Cucurbitales; family Datiscaceae; genus Datisca; species Datisca glomerata. The sequence continues at coordinate 276,284 of QANY01013574.1, forward strand.
TACATACTTGTGTTCACCAATTATGTAGTGGGGTTAGCCAATTATAGAGTGGGGTTCACCAAATATGTACAAAAGAATAATTTTTGGAGGGGTTCACCAATTACCTACTGAGATTCACCAATTACATAGTGGGGTTCACCAATTACGTAGTGGGGTTCACCAACTATACAGTGGGGTTCACCAAATATGTACAAAATAATAATTCTTGAAAGAGTTCACCAATTACGTATTAGGGTTCACCAATTACATAGTGGAGTTCACCAAATATGTACAAAAGAATAATTCTTAGAGGGGTTCACCAATTACGTACTAGGGTTCACCGATTACGTACTAGGGTTCACCAATTACGCAGTGTGGTTAACCAATTATATAGTGAGGTTCACCAAATATGTACAAAAGAATAATTCTTGGAGGGGTTCACAAATTACATAGTGGGGTTCACCAATTACGTAGTAAGGTTCACCAAATACGTACAAAAGAATAATTCTTTGAGAGGTTCACCAATTATGTAGTGAGGTTTACCAATTACGTATTGTGGTTCACCAAATACGTACAAAAGAATAATTCTTGGAGGGTTTCACTAATTACGTAGTAGGGTTCAACAAATACGTACAAAGGAATAATTCTTGTAGGGTTCACCAATTACGTACTAGGGTTCACCAATTACGTAGTGAGGTTCCAAATACGTACAAAAGAATAATTCTTAGAGGAGTTCACCAATTATGTACTGTGGTTCACCAATTACGTAGTGGGGTTCACCAAATACGTACAAAATAATAATTTTTGGAGGGGTTCACCAATTACATAGTGGGGTTCACCAATTATGTAGTGAGGTTCACCAAATACATACAAAAAAATAATTTTTAGAGGGGTTCATCAATTACACACCGGGGTTCACCGATTACGTAGTGGGGTTCATTAATTATGTAGTGGGGTTCACCGATTACATAGTGAGGTTCACTAAATACGTACACAAGAATAATTCTTAGAGGAGTTCATCAATTGCGTACTAGGATTCATCAATTAAATAATGGAGTTCACCAATTACGTAGTGGGGTTCACCAAATACGTACAAAATAATACCATCGGTTTTCACCCAATAAAGGTGGTTTCTTGTCCAATACATGTGGTTTTGGGCCTATTACCGGCAGTTCGGGGGCCAATACCGGTGGTTCATGGTGATTTTTTTATTTTTTGGTGGTTTTGTTATTTTTTCGGTGGTTTTGCATCAATATAATGGTTTTCAGCACCTTTTTATGACAATCTTTTAATAAATTCAATTTTTTAAAATTGATCAGAGTATACTAGATGAATCGCAAACAAATTTATCAAAATTTTAGAAGAACATCTCGAAGAATGATTAATTTTGTACGTAAAATATTTTGGTGAATCCTTCAAGATTTCTTTTGTACTCCACTACGTATTGGGGATCACCAATTACGTACAATTTAATAATTCTTAGATATGTTCACCAAATACATACTGGAGTTCACCAAATACGTACTGGAGTTCACCAATTACGTACTACATAATCGACATACCTAATAGGCGAATCACCTATTTTTAGCCTCTAAACGTCATCCTGAAGGTGCTAATCACATCGTCAAAGCCAAGCGCTTATTTTATGCCTCCATTGGCCTTTTCATTCCCCAAACACCATTTATAAATAGGCGAACGCCAGTCTCCCTCCCAATAGCCACTTTTTTTTGCCTAACCGTCATTTATATGGCTCTAATCATCATTCTTCACAATCAACCATAAAATTGACATTTTTATAATTATTTACTGTACAACGGGAAAATCATCGATAAAAGTAGAAAAAAACTCATTATTTCAATACAAACATTCATGATACTCACTTATTTTGTGAAATTAGATTGAATTAATTAATGATCTCGATACAATTGAACACTTATTCATAAACTCGTTAAAAGTAGTAATTGATAATATTGTTGTGCTTTTGTGACAAGTATCGAGCGAAACGGGTTTTCACCATATATAAATTATAGGTCGTGATGTTATGATGGTCGATAAATCCTATTTATCGATTTGACGAACACGTATAACTCTTAAGGTCGGATTTTATCTATAAATCGAACATATCCACTAAAAGTTTGAAATTGTATATTGAAATTTAAAATTTTAACATTTTATTTTATAAGTTATAACCCCATAAATTTAAAAAATAACCTATTTATGTTTTAATTTATAAAAATATAAAAATACTAAAAATTAAAAGAGATGAGAATTATGAAAATATTCTTTTCATATCTAACTGAATGGATTGTATATAACTATTTCTTCGTTGTTTCTTAACAACGAAGACATCTCTATCCAATTAAAAAGGGGCTTGGGAGAAACAAATGTATGGAATTGTTTCTTTCAAGTGAGAGCTGAGAGAGTAAAAAAAGTGAATAGAAATCAGTGAATGGGTCCTTATCAAAGGTAGTAGTGGCAGAGAAAGGATCTAATCTATGAAAATATCTAGAAAAGTTCCCTAGGTAAAAAAACAAATCCGCTCCTTATCTTCCAGCCAAATTCCTAGTATTCCAAGAATAATGGAAAAATTGAGTTGTGTACTAGTTCCGTTAATTTACTTCCGCCGAATATTATATTTTATTCATAATTTTGTAACATAACGATTAAATGGCATTTTATATAATTTATTTTAATAACATGAATATTTTTTAATTTAAAAAATGATGTAGACCGCTTAGTTTTCACTTGACAAAAAATCAGAATCTTTAAATTTCACACTAACACGTTTAAATAATACGTAGTACTATAATTACTCTTAATTTTATTTTCAATTTTGAAAACGTCAAAATCAGTTTCATTTAATATTTAAACTAGAATTCACCTAAACTCAAAAGAATCTCGGTCACCTTATATTTTAAGTTAGAAAAATAGTTATATCGGATTGATTATAGGGATAATATTATTTTTTCACACGTAAACTAATAGATTTTTAATAGAACATACTTATTTATCATTTTCAAAGTACATGAATTTGTGTGCCATTTAGACAAATTACATAAAGTGTCAGAAAAAAATTTCTAAAAGATAAGATATACGCGTGAAGGATAATTACTTGAAAATTTCTACTATCTCACAAGTTGAACAAAAAAAAGCAAGTTCAGTATAGGATACATCATTCTTATGATGTACCGTACATGAGTTATATTTTCGATACATGTACATCTAAAATATATACATATATATTATATAGTTTTGGTACATAATAAAAAATATAGTATTTATATCGTACAAGAACCGTATCATATAAACATTAAAGAAAAAAAGACAAGACAATTGAGAGAGAGTACTAAGCTTGATAGGAGAAAATTTCTAGTACTCCCTAAAATACTAAGAACTCAATACTATTTCACATAATTTTTTAACATGTATATAAACTTTTAATTTTAATTAATTGATTAAATGTATAATAAATTAGATAAATTATATACATGTTAAAAATTTATGTAGAAGAGTAATGATCTCTATACTTGAGGAACTACTATAAGTTTTTCCACAGGGTGAAAGTTGTGTGACCGAAATTGAAAAAAGTAATAAATTGGTTTTTCTATTTAAGGCTCAGGCAGTACAGAGGCGGCAGTGATGATATCACAGAGATATTTAATATGCCCCCTCACCAAAACACTGCATCCTTCTTAATCACTATTCACTGCCACCATCACCCTCTCTCTCTCTCTCTCTCTCTCTCTCTCTCTCTCTCTCTCTCTCTCTCTCTGTAATAGATAGAGAGATTTCTCAACCCCATAACCTTAAAACACTGTTCCATTACCTGCTTCCTTCTCTCTCTTTCTCTCCTTGAAAAAATCCCAAAAAGAAATAAAAAGATTAAAAGGATAAGTTGAATTGGGTCAATACACATATATCATATAGAGATAGAGTTTAGAGAGAGAGAGAGAGAGATGGGTTAGTCCTGAATTTGATTTTGGATATTGAGTTTGTGGGATTGTTGGGTGATGGGAATTGGAAATGGGAAAGAAGAAGCAGAGGAATCCGATTTCAGAGTGTAAGAAACAGAGCAAGAACAAGAAACAATCAACCACAGATTAGAAAAAGAAAAAAGTAGCTGTCTTTTTAAAGCTGGAAGAGGAAGAAAAAGTCCATTTTCAGAATCAACAGCTGCAACTGCAACATTTCTATGCAGCCATAGCCACAGACGATCAATTTCCAGAAGCCATAAAGAAGAGCTCTCACTTTCCACTTCCTTCTCTTCCTGCTTCGAAGAAATTTGCTGAACAGAGCATTGAATATGCGAGAAATATGGGGGAGAGCTACCACCAAGCCACGGCGTCGTCCAAATTGGGGATGATGAGAAATAGCGGCGGAGAAATCGTGGAGGTTCAAGGAGGCCACATTGTTCGCTCCATTGGACGGAAAGACCGTCACAGCAAGGTCTGCACTGCAAAAGGCCCTAGAGACCGCCGCGTCCGGCTTTCTGCCCCCACCGCCATCCAGTTTTACGACGTCCAGGACCGCCTTGGCTATGACCGCCCTAGCAAGGCTGTCGATTGGCTTATCAAAAAGGCCAAGGCGGCCATAGACGAGCTTGCGGAGCTTCCCGCATGGAGACCGAACACGTCAAGGTCAACCTCACAGCTTCATATGAACCAAGAGGGAGAAAGCTCAGAAAACCTAATTGGTATTCATTGCGATTTGGTGAATTCAATTAGTAGTCGGAGACCGTCAATGGTTGGTAGCGATGGCGGAGTTTCTGAAAATACCCTGCAGAATTTGCAGCATTCGGCAATGAGAGAAACTTCGAACAACAACCGTTCAAATCTTCTGCCGCCGTCGTCACTCAACTCCAACTCCAACTCCCTCGCCGATACCATGAAATCTTTTTTCCCGATGGGTGCGGCAGCTGCAGTGGAGAACCAAGATCTGCGGCTCTCTTTGCAGTCCTTTCAAGACCCAATGTTAATGCACCATCATCATCATCATCAAGCTCGGAATCAAAGTCATCAAAATGAGCATGTCCTGTTCTCTGGAACATCTCCATTAGGTTTGTTTGATGGAGCTTCGACAGCATGGTCGGGGCAGAACAACCACCCAGCGGCGGAGATCAGCCGATTCAAGAGAATGGTATCATGGAATGCAGATACTGGTACTGGTGGTACTGGTGATGCCGGAGCTGGAAGTGGGATCGAAGGATTCGCCTTCAATCCGCCTCCAACGCCAGTTCCACCTACGCCGCCACTCTTGCAGCCGTTATTCGGCGAAAGCCAGTTCTTTTCTCAGAGGGGACCCCTTCAGTCCAGTAACACACCCTCAGTTCGCGCTTGGATAGACCCGCCAATAACCGTCACCGATCAAATTCCACCACCGTTCCACCAATCTTCCTATTTGGGTTACGGAATTGGCTCCGGCCGATTCTCCGGGTTCCACATTCCTGCACGAATTCAGGGTGAGGAGGAGCACGATGGCATTCCTCACAAGCCATTCTCTGCTTCCTCCAATTCTCGCCATTGAAATGAACTAAAAAAAACACCCAAAAATCTCTCTCTAAAAGGTGTAAGCTTTAATATCCGATTCTTGTTTTCTCCATAATTTGACCTTCAAGTTGTCTAACTCTTGATGAAAATCATCTTTCCAGGAAATCTTAGGAGGAGAATTCGGGGACGTTGAAGATTTACAATGGCTTAAACCGTGGAAAGAATAAATCTGTTGCAGTTCAGGTTTTGTTGATCCTTGGTTTTGTTTATGTCGTTATAGTTTCATGTTTGAGAGTGCTCGCAGAGCTCAGATTCTTTTTTCGTTTATATCTTTCTTCTGTTGGATTTGCTTGCTGTTTTCCTGTTGTTAGAGATTTTAGTGCCACGGCTGCTTGGTTGAAAATGAAAATTCCCATGTTATTTTTTCCATTTATCAAATTTCCCGTAGAAAATTAATGAATCAATCATGAGTTTTTCATATGTATATTTGATCTAAATCTTCAGTTCACTTATCGATTTTTAGGATATTCACTCAAAATTTATTACCGATTAATTATTCGGAAATTAAAAATATTATGACTCAAATTTAGGACGTTTCGAGACTTAATCAGTGCAATGAGCCAAGCTTTTGTTTGTTGATTTAGTGCATTTTCAATGGAAAAAGTGAATGATTTAGCTATTTGGCTAACCTGCGAAAGAGAATAAAAAATCTTTTGTTTCTCTATCATTGGTTGGATTTTGGGAATATAAAGGACACATCACTTTCCATCAACACTAAAAAGTTGTTATCAGGCGAAGCAAGACTTTAGTAGTTCCAAAGACCTTCCCTGCAGTGAGTGTTGCTTCAATTTGAGATAGTGAAGTTGTTTAAAGACTTTTCTGTCTGAAAAAGAAAGCATAATTTGAATGAATCTTTAAGAAACCCATTTAACCAATCACTGCCCAAACTCCATTTTTGGTTCAACACTTGAAGCAAAGTCATCACCAAACTTGAAAACCCATGTCACCCTGTTTCTTACCTATTTTTTGACCCATCTTTTTCTGTTATGATGAAAGAGTGAAACAGAAGAGAACAGAAATGTTTAAGAAAGGGATCTATGTACCTTATCAATTTGGGACCATAGTCATGTGTATTAAAAGTTAAAGGATTAAAGTTTTCGTTTTCAAAATTTTAAGACTAAAGTGTTCAACGATCAAAGTTCAAGTAGTTTAGTAACTCAAAAAGTAGGTCATGTGTCGCGCGTGCTCTTTCCTTTTAGTGAAAGTAGTCAGACCGTATAATTTGGGTGCATAGGGACCCTATGTTCAGGGGGCTCCAATGACTTTTATCTTAAACTTTTTTATAACCGACTTGAGCAGTTGTTTCTCAATTCTCATGTTCGACCAGCCAGGAAAGGATCCCAATCCGATTCTTATATATCTTCTTATGGTTATGATGCAAGAGTGAAACAGAAGAGAATAAAAAAATCTATGCACCATATCAATACCTGAAAATTTTAAACTAGTGAATCACACCATCTACGCGAATAATCTGATAATCAAATAAAGATACGCTATTGATATCCTCTCGATAAAGTCAATCATTCTTTCATAAATTCTTATTTTTTTGTTATGGTGAAGAAATAAAATATGCATATCCTTGGTATCAATACCGTAAAGAAGAACATCAGAATGTAGCAAAGGATATCACATACCTAAGTGTTACCTTGAGTCATAAGAAGATCAGATAGTGATGGAATCTAACTTTTAATGGGGCTATGATAAATCATGAGTGTGATAGATAAGAGTTGGTTGGTACAGTGAAAAGTGGGGCTAAGGGCTAAGTAGAAGACATCTGCAGGAGCAAAACATGAAAGCAGGATGGGGATGTAGTACACAATATGCTTTACTTCCCCCATCTGTCTTTGGTCCCCTACCTTGTAAATCTCAGTCTCTCATTGAAAAAATCTAGCCGGAGAAAATAATGTCATATCTGAGATTGATCTTGATTTAAATCGATACTAACGAATGTCATATGTTAAAAAAAAAAAATTAACCCATAAGTTAATTTAATGATTGATTCAAATGAAATTTAGTTGTTCCCTATCTCGATTTTCAAAATCTGAGATTGTTTTAAGATGGTAGTAGGTATATTTTTTAGATCGAGATCGTTGGGCCAACTGTACAGAAGTTATCAATCTGAAATGTTCATTCTGATTTAGATGGCTCATATCAGACTAACTGAAAAACAAAAAAACAAATTTTCATTTTGATAGTGAACCATCTGGGCCGTCAAAATCAGAATAGACAATCCATATGGCTTGAACTGCCCTATGTCGTTGGCTAAGCCAACGGCAGACAATAAGCATCCATCGTTGATGAGTACTACCAAACATATAGAAGCAATCTAATCTGCCGTTGAAAGTAAGAGTGCATCGAAGAAATAAAAAAGCTAAAACAAAACCATTGAGATTAAGACTCAACAGGCCCCATTGCTTCATTACTTAATTTAAATATTCATTGATTCTTGGTAAATGCAATCAATCACGAGAGCAGAGCTTGTTGAATGGTGGGTCTATCGATATAGATGGAGTTTTGGAAACAAGTCTGTGATGTATGAGACAGAAGACAACAGTTTTTATCTGTTGTCTACAGGCGTTGGATCTATATCACTATTGGATCTAAATAGTCGAGAATCGTGATTAATTAATTACATGATAAAGATGATCATTGAATCTAATCATGATTAACTATCCGATAAACATGATCGTTGAATCGAATACCGTCGAATCCTGATTCATAATTTAAAATCTTAAATAACTGAGTTCAAATCTCGATACTTACCGAGTCATCATCAGATTTGAGATCTAGGCTGCAAACATTAAACTTGGTCATGAACAAAATAATCAGAGAGACTGAAATCATTGACCATTATCTGCACAATATATATAACAGAGAGATTACTAATTAAACTTTAACAGTGTATCTGACAGCAACAATCCTGAACATAATAAGCATGTTCTCTTATTTGATACATAAAAATGGTGTAAATCTATACTGTAAGATACATTGAAGGCACAACAGCAAGCTATGTCCATATGATTATTTTCTTCCAGAGATATGGTGTAATTTTCTCCTTCGACTAGACGGACAATCTGAAAACATCAGCTGATAACCAATGTGCTCGAGACAAGAATGAAACTAGAGTTGAAACACCGAAAAAATAACATTCTCAATAATTTTAGCGAGACGACATCGTGTACTTTAAGAGAATCAAGGCTGCTTAAACCATCTTCCATTGTGTGATCAAAGAAACACATTTATATTTGACCATAGCTCGGGAAAAATATACGATTAAGACAAACCTTAAAGGTAACATGTTCTTTATTTTTTGACTTTTGCAGTTGCCTTTCCATTTGACAGAGCAGGTCTAGGTGAAACCGAGATCTTGAACTCTGGCTGATAAGTCAATTTATTTAATTTGCTTCCCTGCTTAGTCTGCATTTTCTTAGGAATGGTAGGATGAGCATGAGCACGGACCTCCCACGGGCGAGCAGCTATCCAACGCTCTTTCCAGCTCCATCCCCAGTTTCCTTTGTCAAGGCTATAAGAAGCTGGGTTGAGATGCAATATTGAATTTGCTCTCCACTGCATATTGGTTTTGACAACTAAATTAACATCAAAATGAACAGAAAATAATAATGATGTATGAGCCTGAGCTTATAGGAGTTCGTAGTGACAGACCTGATGAGAGAAGGCATATGCCATGGCTCTCTCTCGTTTAACTGCTGCTTCTTCTCGCTGGTGTATCCTTGAAAGAATTTCCTCCATTGTTTCAGAGCCGCTGCACCATTCTACCTGTTGGTCATATCAGATTATGCTCAGTCTAAGAAACATATTTCCTTCGAGTTTTTTATCCGCTCGTGTGGTAGCTTCTTTTTTAACCTCGCAAACTACAAATAAATTAAACTGTAATTGAACCAAAATGGATTTCATTTTCTTTTACGGGTAAGTAATTGTACTAAACACCAAAAGGGTTACAAATATACAAGATTTACACCCCAGGCCCCCAAGGAAAAGAAGACAAAGGCTTCAAAATTTTGAGTTGCGAATCACACTCTATTTGGAGCAACCTATTGCTATCATTGTCCTGTATACTATGAGAACTCCAAAGTCTATCACTAACAGCACTTGTAATTGAGTTGGTGATGTCAGAGATATACCTTGTTTTCCCATAAATTATACAAGCATTTCTCTTTCTCCAAACCATATAAACAAAAGAATTAAAACCATCCGGCCACCTGGTCCAAAAGGGATTTCCAGGAAATATAAAAAAAATGCACAACTTGTATTATTTTCAGAAAATTATAGAACGCAATTGTTTATGTCTACCAATTTGATTTGTCCATGTGGTTACCAATGTGATAGACACTCATGCGGAAAGTTTCAGAAAGCTAGGACGACATTCCACAACAGCCTCAGACCAAACAAAATTAGGAAAAACGTAAAGCATTCTGCTAATATTTATTGAGATACTTGTTATTGACAGCCATTCTGTCATGTCTAGTAAAAGTGAGTCATTTTGACCTCCAGTTCATGAAGCTTGACATCAAGCTTTAGTTGATTTTCCAGTTTCTTTTGTCTGATTCGGTATTCTGTTACCATGCAGAGTCGGCGAGCTCTAATTTCATGCTGCATTCTGATCCATGAATGTATGAAGCTTAAAGCAGTTGATGCTTGCTTTCTAGACTTGTCGCCTTGCTTTAAATTGTGAAACCTATCCGTTTCCTTCAACCCACAAAATCTTTTTCTTGCCTGTCAGTAGAAAATTAACTAACTTAAATTATGTATAACTCTTAAAAACGTCATGAGAAGGTTATGTATAAATTATGAAACCGCATATCTTTTCGGCTGTTATGTTATTTACTTGATACCTGCAAGGCTGCAAGCTTTGTGGCACAAAATCAGCTTAGAAAGCTTCCTCTCTTTTTCCAAAGTTTTGTAAATTTCATTGATACAATGAGATCGAAGTATCTAAAAGATAACTTTCAACATGTAGTAATAATAAAGTTTATGTTTCTCAACAGTGAAGGGAAATATTTAGGCAATGGAAAGTGGCCTAAAATAATCTGGAAGTTCCATACATACATCCATTTGGTGAACTATTAAAATAAAAGTTATATAATTTGAGTAATTTGTTTAATGTCAATGTTAAGTACACTACAATAAGCATACCATAAACTTTCGGAATGCCGCCTGAATCCGTTTTGCAGCTACATCTTCAAGTGACCTTCTTGGAAGCCTGGAATTCATACTCAAATCACCACCAGAGGAAGTACTGGACTCTCCATTAATGTGATGCCTCCTACCAGAGGTACCATTTGATGTTTTAGTAGCTAGATGTGCCTGTATGCAAGATCCATGTCAGAGCACACAAAGCAACCATCTATCCAAGTGGAAGAGCATCATACCGATGTGCACTTAAGAGATTATTAACAATCTAAGATTTTATTCCAAGTTACTCATCCTTTTGTATGAAGCGGGAATGATTTTGTCACAAAGTTAGTTGAAAACATTAGAAGTTGTGATTTGTGAATCCGTGACAGAAAAATCTTGTTCTATCTTGATTCATAAGAAGAATCTGCAGAATTTACTTCAAGCTCCAGTCCTTAGCATTTGGAACTGTTTTACGAATTATGGGTAGCATTCATTTCAAGGAGGGGATACATACTATAGATACTTGTAGAAAGGTTCATTCAGTTGGTGTGATGCCAATCAGAAACAGGAAAATAAAAGAGAAGAATACCTTTTCTTCATTGGTTCTGTTTTGCTTCACCTTCCGTCGCTTGATTATCGTCCTAAACCAGCGTCCTGGACTCATTTAGATTTGATCCAAATGCTGAAGGATGGAAACGATACCAAAGTAAACCAACCACAAAAGGATCACGTATATTTAATCATTATAAACTACTTGCCGATTATATTTTCATAATTTTCTGCCAAGTCTGCATCAAATTGAATCACAAAGCTCGAATTTCCGCTAAAACTAATAACAAGACACAATTTCTCAAGAACCTTAGATTCAAGTCGAGCACATAGAGAACAAGATTCATAGGGATAAATAAGCTTTTTTCTTTTGCATAGCCATTTCGATTACTAAACATATTGAGACATCAAAAAGCGAAGATTACTAAACAAACAACCACATAGAACCATGCAAGCTAACGAATAAATTGAAGGTGAACCTTCTCCGCACTGATATAAATTCAAGAGTTCATAGGACAAGGAATGAGACACAAAATGGAAATTAAGCTTGAAATGGTGAAAAAGAGAAGTTGGCAGGAGAAGCAACACATGGTGTTGGGGATGAGTTATGGGTGAAAGAGGGTAGTTATAGAAAGTGGAGTAGAATGCAAGTAAGGCCAGAGAGAGAGGCATGGGCTTTTTCTCTGTACATGCTCTGTCAATGACGACTCAACCAAACCAAACTGAAGATGGGTATTTGATCTTTGTAAGATGAACAATCAGAGAAACTGGTGCGAAATGAAGGAGACATCAAACTGTGAAAAGAGCGGTGTGATCTGTGATGGAACACATGCAAAGATTTAAAAAAGTAAGAAGGATAAGAAATCGTACGTACGGAGAGGATGGTCCCGGCGGGGCTCGAACCCGCGACCTTCGGCTCATAAGACCAACGCTCTAACCAACTGAGCTACGGGACCCGTTTATTGTAGTTTAATTGTATAAATATTTTACATTTTTTCTTTCAATTCTTATTATCCTAATGTGTTATACCCGAAAACTAAAATCATGCCAAAATTCTACTAATTTTCTTTTCTAAATGTGTTAAGTTTACACAGATTATAGAAAGATAAAAAAATCTAACTCAATCACTTAAAACCGTTGAAAATTTGACGTTCTTTTATTACATACATAAGTTTTGATAATGTAACGAAATAATTGTGCATTAAAAATATGAATGTGAATAAAACAATTAATCGTACACATGAGATTAAGAAGTAAATTTTTAATTATATGAGATAATGATAATCGTTGGATATTTATTATGGCGATGAATGATAGAAATAAAAAGTAAAAGATAGATACGATGAGGAAAAACATATTTGGCTCCTCATTTTTTTTACATTTTCAAAAAAATCAATCATCATGGGTTTTTTTCCCTTTCATTATGTACCAATTCAGAGTTTTCTAATGGAAATTTTTATTCCACATCTACTATTATCCTTCTGTATGTATTCATTTAATAAATAAAATGTATTTACTTTTAATTATCAATGGATATATGCTTAAATTATTGATTTGCCTACTAATTTGTTTGCAAAAATAGATTGACTTAAGAAATTAAGTTTTATCATGCTATTTCTTTTTTGATTAACTTGTTAACTTTTTCTTAACCATAGTTAATTTATTGTACCAAATTTACTGAAATTTAAATAAATCAAACCCGTTGCAATGAATATGAAGATGTGTCAACTATAATGGGGTATTCCTTTTCTTCGATAGACCACTATCACATCTTTAATTCATTCTACATCTCTTAGAACAGAACATCCTCACAATATGATGCTCTATTTAGGGTAAAGTCACATCTCATCATCTGACGAAGTAGAACCACCAAATTCTAAACTAAAGTCTAGTATTTACAACCTGTCAAATTCCTAATTCGTTTCCTATTAGAATTAGGAAATCAATACCCAATATCATATACAAATCTTTTCCTTAAAGTATCTTCATAAAATAATAAACAAATCTCTAAAAAAATTTAGTCATACTTTCTAACAATACGTAGTCTCGATAATAGCCTGACCAGTAATTATATTCTATCCTCAAAACCTCAATACTAAAAATGTATTAGGAGTGTCACGTTGGTATCCTATGGCAATCTACCAGCTTTGATATCATATCTTACAACCGAAAAGTTGGGAAGATTTCTTGTGATGAAACCATGAGATCATCTTTTCTCACCACATCGCCCGCATAATTGTACAATATTAGATCTATAGTTCATTAATAATACACAATCAATGTGTTTTGGGACCATCACTCTTGCTCAATTATGAAACTTCTTCTATATCAGTCTCTTTTAATTTTCTGTCTGTCCAATTATCGTCTGCCCGATCTTGTTCTAACGGTACGAGAAAATATGGATTCGATGAGGAATTATCAATTTGATATGGCTTGAAAATTTTGAGACAGTACGAACTTGATCATCAACTAGTACGAGAAAAAAAACTAAAGAAAAATACAACAGATATAAAGGAGAATCGTAGTGATATATTTTGTGTATCTAACAAAATCTTGGGAACCTCAGTTTGATAAATGGGATGAGAGTGCAGTGTCATGGGAGGCTCCACTGTCCTTCTCAAAGGGATGATGCTGTGGGGACTAATTTGTAGTTGGAAATACTGAAATAGTTTGTTTGAAATTGGCTACTATGGTTCAATGGTCCCTTTGGAAAAAGGTTGAGATTGCTTGCTCCTTGGTATAATACCACATGAAAAGATTTGGAGTTTCAATAACTTCTCATCTCTAAATCCTTGTCATTTTTATTAAACTTTACGCTATGTTACTATCTTTTAGAAAATAAGAAAACCCTAAAAATGATAATTCAATGACAGTGAGGAAGGGAAATGTGGATAATTAATTTGTTGAGGAGAATATGTGTACCTGTAAAATTATAATACTGAAAATTATAATAACCATCTTTAAATTCTACAATAATAGGAGATAAAAATAATCCGAGTCAAGTGCAAACATTGTATCCTTAATATATTTTTTCTCCATCCACTGCGGGTAAGGTTATGAATAATTGTCTTCCAGGGTAGAATGAATTTTTCGTTCTTACATAAATTTCACTCAAATTCATAAGAACCAACAAACAAAATCCTGGTATGTAATCGCATATAGATGCAAACATTGAATTTGTTAGGAGAGAGAATAATGAAATTTTTTATCAATCTTAAAAATAAAAAATAGGGTCACTATATATAAACTTCACGATCATTCAAATAGTCATAGTACTCACTTCCACTATCTTAAATAATACGATGTTAACAATGAAAATATGTCAAAAATAAAACTTTTCATGTGGGTAAAAACAAAAACAATCTTGTTAGTAAAAAATTTCCAACATGACTTTGGGGAGATTACTCGAAATGTTCGTTGAGAAAAGTATACGTACCTTGTACATTTGTACTTATATAATTAAAAATTATAAAATAATAAGAGATAAAAATAATCTAACTCAGTACAAACATTGTATCCTTAAGATAATTTTATCTCATCCACGGTACGCAAGGTTGTGAACAATTGTCTTTTAGAATATACCTGATTTTTTATTCTTACAAAAATTTCACTCCAATTCAGAAAAACTAACACAACACAATCATAGTTTGTAATCACACATATATACAAACATTCAATTTGTCAAATAAGGGAGAGAATAATGAAAATTCTTATAATCTTAAAAATCACAAATAATAAAATATCATACAACTACAAAATACATGACAAATAAGTCATGACGTTCGTGTAGCAAACTTATCTTTTAAATATATATATTTAATTGTTATTCTTTACCTAAGTGGTTGGTTATTGTTGTCATTGTTGCTTAATTGTTTACTTGAATAATTATATTATTTAATCCAACTCTCCGCCTAAGTGACTAATTATTTTTATACTTGATTATTTTTCTGTAATTTTTTATTTTCTAATCTATGAATATGATGTATCAATTTCTATTAGATTTGCTTCAGACACTCCAATAAGACCTCTTAGATACCTAAGTCATGAGGGTATGGTAGTTGTAGAGGCAAAGGGGAGAAGAGTGACTTTATAGGAGGTTGAGAAATCATAGCAGTTTGATGATCAAAATACATGATGAAATTTTTAATCATAAGAATAATTTAATTATCTTGAGCAATGAGTAGATTATTTAGAAATAATTCTTTTTGTAGCAATATCTATAAATGGATATAATTTCAGATATAATTAATGAAGAACATTTTGAATATTTAGGAGATGATCATGTAGATCACAATATATGGAATATACCCAAAATCTCTAGTAAAGAAATTTATAAATCAATATGGTCTGCTGCTTCCTTCAAGTCTCAGCATCATGTAAAACAATTAAAAAATATATGCTTTTGGGAAAGAGCATGAAACTTGTCAACTACTGTCTTCTAATATAATTAAACATCACATTGAAGAAGGACATAATTCCCTTCACTTTGTTTTAGTCCAGACTGGAGCTAAACCACTCACAAATAGATGCCTTAATACCTCTGTCTTATTAGCCTTGCGAGATGCAAGATTCATCAATTTTAATGATAGTATTTTAGGATTAATTGAATCTTCACTTTGTAATGGTCCAATCCATTTTGATTGTTTTCCAAATTCATTTGTTAGTTTGACAAACCCTCATATTCTTAAATCTTTAACTTTGAATATCAAAACTAGTGGTTACCAAAATCAATATGAATTTCCAAGCCATCAATAGGAGCCCAAAAATTCAAACCATGTTGTTTCAATCTAGCCAAAAATCATTAGGTGGTCTGATATTACTTTGCCTATAAATTGACTTTTAACCAATGAAAGTCAACACACTCCAATTCAACGCTCAATTGAAGATATTGATTATATCCAGCAGTACATGGATAGTACTGTTAAAATTAATTTCCAATCTTCCAGTTCTAATCCTCAAATTGAAGAGTTCAGCCAGTCTAGCACTACTAGGGCATTCATTTTCTAGATCACTGTCAATAATAGTCAAGATCTTAGAATCCATCGATTGGAACAAGAACTAAAAAATTTTAAAATAAGAAATTTAAGACTTAAAAGCATAGTCACAAATTTTCAAGTCATCCAGCTAATCTTTAATAATAAGACTAAACAATCTGATGAATCTGAATCATCAACTGTCTCTGGTTTCCAATGAGCCTTACCTCTTATCAATCCCCAACTTTTAGTTTTAAATTTAGGCACCTTAAATCAAGAATATAAATCTGATTGAGATGGTTTAACTCAACTCATGAATGACTTAGCTAATCTCAAATGACGTAATAGGTTCAGAGAGATATACAATATAGATCAAAGAAAAATTATCATTGCTGAATGGAAGGTGTTCTTGTAAGAATTTAGAGATGATATATTTTTTCTTGATTATATCGAGGATATTTATGAAAAAAATATTAAAGTTATTTTTAAGAAAAAATAGGTCAAGGAAGACTCTAGTTGGGTGACTGCTAGCCATCCCCCACTTGAGAAAATTATAATTAATCATAAAAAAATTTAATCACTGCTCCTCTTTTTAAGATTTCAAAGGAAGAAGAACCCAACAAAAAAATTGTTAAACAACTTAATTAAACTAATCAAAGTTTAATAACAATAGGAAAATAATTGAACAAAATTAAAAATAATGTTGACGATCTTCATGAGCCTAAACCTAATAAATCTCTGAAAGAAACTCCTTTAATAAATTTTTCAGACAAAATCACCTAAATATTGTTCTCTTCAATAAAAAGATTGATAAAATACTTTAAGAATTGATGAATAAATCTATTGAATCATCATCTTCTGTTAAAATAATTAACCAAGATAGTAGTTATGAATCATAAAATCATAAGTCAGATTCCACCTATGAATCATCGATAATTCATGAATATTCAACCATTCACAATATTAAAAAAATAGAAATTAATAAACTGGAAAGGAAGTGACACAAAATGCCTATTCCTCCAGGTATCCAAATTACTGAATCATCTTTAGTTAATCAAATTTTTATTTCTGCAGAAAAATTATATGAATGAAATATTGATGGACTTTCAGAACAGGAAGTCTTCAACACAACACATGGCTATAGTGTACATTACCACACACAATTTACCTCATAATGAGGTAATAAAGCTTTTATTTACAAGATTCGCAGAAATGCTTCATTCTTGGTGGGAAAAACATCTCAGTAAATAATCTAAAAATATCATCCTTACAGCAATAAAGATTGATGCTGAAGGAACCTCAATTCTTGAAGATAATCAAGAACAATGTATGATACCATTAATACCCTCTTCTACACAATAATTGAACATTTCATTGGGACGCCAAGTAATGTTACTTCCTGTATCAATGACCAACTAACTAATCTTAGGTGTCTTACACAAGCGACTTTGACTGGTATAAAAATATATTTTTGTCAAGAGTAACGGCAATGGATGACAGCAATCAACCCTTTTAGAAAGAAAAAATCATAAATGCCTTACCCAATTTGTTTGCCCATAAAATCAGAACAGTTCTTAGTGATGACCTAAGAAACATAGACTACAATAGTCTCACCTATGGTACAATTATCACTACAATACTAAAGGAAAGTCTAAGAATGTGTATAGACATGAAAAATAATAAACAAATTAAAAAGAAAAAGAAAGTTGTCAAATATGAATTAGGCCATTTTTTGGAACAATATGGATTACCCGCTATTACTTATTCCCAAAAGAATCGGGAAAAATCCCATCTTAATCATAAAAATAATATATAAACCTTATAGGAAAAAATTTCATAAAAATAAAAATAATTTTTTTATAAATACTTTCCTAATAATAAAAATTATTCAAGAAAAAAATTTGTTGATAAAAGTAAAATTAAGTATTTTAAATGTGACTAGAATGATCATTTTTCTAACATTTGCTAGGTAAAATAAAATTAATCAATTAAAAATCTCTGATAAAGAAAAATAAGAATTGTTTAGAATTATAGAATCAATAGATTACTATGAAAGTAGTAATGAAAATTTAGAAAAATTTGAATCCTCAGAATCTGATGAACAAACTCTTCAAGCTCTGATACTGATTCTCAAAACATCTCTGTGAGATGTAATGATAGCTGTTGTTAGAAAATTGTCAACTTTAAAAAAAAAATGAAGAATAATAAAATCTTTTATTAGATTTAACTAGTAAAATTGAAAATCCTGAATTAAAATAAAAATACATTGAAAGACCTAGGAAGGTAATTCAAAAGAAAGAAAATAATAAGTATAATAATAATATTGCAAGCATTTCACGAACGCTTGAAAAATTCAACAAAATTAAAGGAAATGAAAAAGAAGTTACTATTCAGGAACTTCAAAAGGAAATAAAAAATATTAAAAATAAAATAAATGAATTAAAAGACTCAAACACAGAAATAACAAAAAGAATTAAATATTTTAAAAATAGAAAATTTAAGTAAAAATCATGAATCCAGTGAACTAGAAGAAACTAGTAAATCTCCAATTTTCTAGTGATAAGGTCAAAGAAATTGTTGTCAATATTCAAGATGATGATAACTTCATTTAAATATTTAATCACATAAAAATTAAAAAATGATACATAATGGTCAAAATAATAATCCAAGATTTTGATTTCACTTCAATTGCTCTTATTGATTCAGGAGCTAATTTGAATTGTATGCAAGAATGATTCGTTCTTACCAGGTACTTTAATAAAATTAAAAAAAAATTGTCCTCTGCAAATGGTACTAATTCATATCAATTATGAAATTTCTAAAATTCATATTTATAAAGACAATGCATGTTTTAAAACATCATTTATTTTAGCTAAAAATATGATAGATAAATTTCTTTTTCTCACAATGAGAAATTGAAAATTTTAAAACAAAATTATATTTACAAAACTGTGAATTTAATTTCTTGTAAGGAAAAACAATTATGTTTTCTATAAGATGAAATAAAATTCAAAAGAATTGAAGAACAACTTCAAAATCCTACTCTTCAAAAACAAATTAAAATCTTCGAACAAAAAATTGTGAAGAATTATGTGCTAATATTTCCAATACTTTCTAGCACAGGAAGCACTATACTATCAGTCTGCCTTATATTAAGGGATTTGATGAAAAGAATATCTCTATAAAGGCATAACCAATTCAAATGAATTCTGAGATGCTCGAGTTCTGTAATAAAGAAATTACAGAACTTCTCAATCAAAAAAATTATTAGAATGAGTAAATCTCTTT
Organism: Datisca glomerata; assembly: GCA_003255025.1. Taxonomy (NCBI): domain Eukaryota; kingdom Viridiplantae; phylum Streptophyta; class Magnoliopsida; order Cucurbitales; family Datiscaceae; genus Datisca; species Datisca glomerata. The sequence continues at coordinate 295,755 of QANY01013574.1, forward strand.
AGTCTTGTTCAACCTTTTATGTCCAGAAGGCCAACGAAACTGAACGAGAAGTTCATCGGTTAGTAATTAATTACAAACCCCTTAACGATGTTTCAGAATGGATAAGATATCTTATACCAAACAAAATGGACTTAATCAACAGACTTGGATATATTGTTGTATTCTCTAAGTTTGACATAAAATCTGGATTATGACAAATCCAGATAACTGAAAATGATAAATACAAAATTACATTTGTAACTCCATTTGGACATTAAAAATGGAATGTAATGTCTTTTGTTTTTGAAAATGCTCCTAGTGAATTCTAGAATATAATGAATGAAATGTTTAATCAATTTACTGAATTCTCAATTATTTATATTGATAATGTTCTCAGTTTCTCTAGATCAATAGAACAATATTGAAAACACCTTGATTTATTTGTTAAGATAATAAAATAAAATTTATTATCTTTGCAAGTAAAATTAAATTATTTCAATCTAATATCAGATTTTGAGGATTTGAAATATATCATTCTATTATAAAACAAATTGATCGAGTCATACAATTTGCTGATAAATTTTCTAATAAAATCCTTGACAAAACTTAGTTACAAATATTTATAGGATCATTAAATTACATATTTGATTTTTACAACAATTTAATATTTGACTACAAGCCTCTTTTTGACAGGTTTAAGAACCCCCCCTCCATGGACAGCTCTCCACACCAATTTCATTATGAAAATTAAAATCATGTTAAGATACTTTCTTGTCTTGACATCCCTACTAATAATTCTTTTAAAATTATCTAAACTGATGCCTCCAAACTTGAATATAAAGGTATCTTATTACAAAAAAATCTCTCTAGAATCACCTAAGTAAATTGTCAGATTTACATCTAAGACTTGAACCCAATCACAAATTAGTTACAATATTATTAAGAAAAGAATTTTCGGTAGTTGTTTTATGTATTAAAAATTTCCAATATGATTTGTTAAATCAAAAATTTCTTTTAAAAATTGATTGCAAATCTGCAAAACATGTTTTGGAAAAAGATGTAAAAAATATTACTTTCAAATAATTTTTTGCTAGATGCAGTCTATCCTTAGCATTTTTTATTTTGATATTGAATTTATTCAAGATATTAATAATTCAATTACTAACTTTTCTCATTGAATTCTTGCAGCACGTCAAGATGGGGTCTAGGCCCCAAGGCTCAAAAGCTGGAATCAAATGGGAGTTCTCGACTCTACAATTGGCCCTTAAGGCATAAACTAAATAAGAGTATCTACTCATAACCAAGCCCAATTAACAATACTTGAGTCCATCAGACCCAAGTATCAATCGGTCATTGTCAACCAATCTGACTCATTCTCGATTCTCAATTACTCAACATTTTCATATTGAGTCCTCATTTGCTCATTTGCAAGATCCTGCTGAAATAGCAAAATCCCTTTTTCTTCTAGATTTTCACTTTTCCCCGGGACACAAGAATAAAAGTCTCAGTTTCTACAGAGACATTCTCTTATGAACTAAATTCATAAATATCAGCCCAATAAAAAATTCTGAAGAAAGTATCATCTATCATTCTTTCTGTATTCTCAAAATCATAACCATGGAGGATTAGAAAGCCCATCCTTCAGGTCTCAAAATTCTTTCAAATAAAAATAATATAATTATTTTGACTATATTGATGCTTGACACATGATTTTCCTGCATCAAAATAGTGATTTTCCCACTCCTAGTTTTAAAATTTTGATAAAAATTTTAAAATTAATTTTTTAAAAGGTTCTTAAGATGGTGGTCCATCTATGGCCCTGTCTTAGAATTATTTCGACCTTCATCAAAGTTTTAATTTATTTATAAAAATATACAAACCCTCATCAACAGAGACTTCTTTTCCCCAAATACTTTGTTTTTCAAATAAGTTTAGAATACCCTGTATTTTAAAGTGGCAATGCTCAGTTGAAGATGTAATCATCACCAGACAATATTATGTTAAATGGTGAGATAAATTTAATACCCGCAAAATCACTACCTCCAATCACCATGAATTCGCAAATGTCCACCCTCAGTTGAAATTGGCAAATCCTTTTCATTAGGCCACATTAAAAATTAATGAGTCCATTAACCTAAATCCACAAACCAAATCATCCGGTTCAAATTCATCAAAAGAATCCAAACCCAAATCAATACCCTCTTCAAAGGGAAAATCCAAAGCCATAAAATCAAAGTTCAAATTGAAGTAAGAAGTAATCCAAAAATATTTCTCCTCCTAGAAGATAATAACAACTCTGACTCTGAGTCATCAATAGAGTCAAGTTACTCAATTAATATAAATATCCAAAAATCCTAATCATCAAAGGCTTCTCTTCAGTAATTGACGGATACAAAGAAACTAAATGGGCGTGTTCTACCACAATAGGCCTATGACGCATTTCAAGACTCCCAAGATCCATTTGATAATATAAATCTCAGTGATGATGAGTAAATAAAAATAATTTACCTTTGACAAAATGCCAATGTTGAAATAATAAAAGATCAAGATTTTTGAAATAATAAGTTCAAAAATCATGATGGCTCTCCAGCATAATGCAACGACTATGATGCTTTCTCCACATGAATCAATAATCAAACCACAAGAATCTAAGATAGCAATTATCAAAGAATGACAACAATGAGTCTAATATATAATAATAGTCGCAATGACTTTTCAAGACAACGATCATGACTAAATCAATAATGAACTCAAAGTTCAATATTACAATTATCAAAGAATCTTTATAACTTATCTTTTCTGTAATTATTGTATTAGTTGTCAAATAATTATCTAACTATTTGTCATTTACTTTAATCAGTGAAAAAGTAGAAATGTAAAATATTTTTACTTTTTTAGAAAAGAATAGTGCAGGTAAATGATGAGTTCCCGGTGAACTCCACTTTCCTTGCCTATAAATATGTTGACTTCTCTCATTATTTAATCAGAACTTGTTTTCCACTTTTAACGATTTTGAGAGAAAAACTTGTTTTAAAAATAAATCATTTTTCTTACTCCTCTTTTGTGATCTTTTCTTTTTTCATCTCAACATTAATTAATGAGCGAGACCACTAATTAATTGTTGCAAATTAATTTCTTCAATACTTGTAAGTTTTAATCTTACTTCAATAAACAATTTATTGTTAAGCGCTTTGCTTCATAATATCTTGTCTCTAAATTACTGTTAAATCATATGCAATTCCGCCTCTTTTGGTATCAGAATCAAACCTCGTAGAGTATTTACTATTCTAATTACTTGCTTAATTATTTTTCTCCGCCCAAATGGTTGGTTGTTGTTAAATTCTTTGTTTATTTTTCCTCAATGTTAATTAGTGAGCGAGATCACTCTTGATTATCCTTTTTACTCTTTAAAGTCTATTAAAACATCACAAATTAGATATTTCACCTATTTTCTCATTTAATTCATTGATAATATTTATTTTTTATCCAATAATAATTTATTTATAGTTAGTCAAATAAAATATTTTGATAATCTTATGTAATTAGAGATATGAATATCCATAGATTGATTTCAAGATCTTTTATAATTAATATTTAACTATAAGTCAATAATGATTTGTTCATTTTAAAATTATAAATTAAATATTTTATAAAACTTATGATATCAGTAACATGAAAATTCATTACATGGACTTATAGAAAGACATTGATATATTTAAAATAAGAGAAACTATCTTTTAATATGATATAATTATTTTTCAAGAATATGACAAATTAGTAAAATAAAACTATTTTATATATTATCGAAATCACACTAAAGTTTTAATATAATAAACAATCTATTATTATTACTATTTCACTTTTAGTTTAGATGTAGAATCATTTTTAAAGATGATATTGTATTTAATTTAGTGCTAATATTAATTTAAAATTATATATATATATTTTAAATTGATTGAATACGTGCGAAGCACGTGTCGACTAATTTGACTAAAAAGAGGTTTCAATGACATCTATAGACAAACTATTGCAATCTAATTTCAACAATGTAATCAATTAAGATTTACGTCATATTAATGTACTACAAGAAACTACATTTTTTCCAATATACCTATATATGAACAATATATAAAAGTGTAGAAGTTGGAGAAATATTTTTGGACAATGCTACCCCTAATTACTTTTTAAATTTCTTATATTATCCTTACATTGTATTTATTATCTCAATTATACACATGAAAAGTTTTTTTTAACTATTTTATATTTATTATCCCAATTGTTCGTATGAAAGTCTTTTTAACTACTTTACGTAAATATCATCTTTATAAACATCTTCTCATCATTTTTAATTTAAAATCTTAAAAAGATTCATTATAAACAAAAAATAAGTCTCAATTAGTTAAGATTTATTTATTGTCATTTTAATGTGTAAATATTAAAAGACTAATTATAAGTAAAAATTAACCAATATTTTTAATTAATATTATTTTCTTGTCATTTTATGTATATATACCAATCTAATGAGCATTAGAAATAAAAATAACATCATTTCATTGAACGAAGGAATAAAGAAACTCTATATCTATAACTATTATCTCAATGTATATAAAAGTGAGTAAAACATATTTATGGACAACTTTATACTTACATTATTATTAAATTTTTCTAAATCATCTCTAAACTTTGTTTTCATTATGAGGTTAATTGTAAATTATTTTTCTCTTTTATATTATATTTGTTTTAGTATTTTTTTTCTTTCATCCACCATGTATTATGTGTTATATTGATTCAATAAATAATAATTTTTATTGTAAAATATAATGTAAAAAAATTAATTAAGTATCTAACTTGATTATAAAAGACAGTGTCCATTGATTAATTAATTAAAATTTTAATTATGTTAATATGATAATAAAATTTATAAAATTTATATTCACGTGCAACGCAGGTCTCAGATACTAAAAACTAGTTGCTATGAGTTTGTTAATCTTTCTTGTATAGAAATTGTTTTACAGTATAACACTATTAATAATCATGATTAGTGTAATACTGATTTTAGTGATTAATGAATTTCGTTTTGGCTAAAACATTCTTGACGTTTACTTTTCATTTATCTACTAATCTGTAACATTCAAATTTATTTCCATTATCCATATATTGATATTTAGCAACAAATCTTGAAGTGATAGTGACAAGGTACCGGGAACATGAAGGGATATTTGGTGGTGAATTCCAAGCATGTGTTTGGAGGAGGCAGAAGAGGGCCCCATGGTTGTTGGGTCCCAGAGCTGCAGAGCCAGCAGAGATGCACCCAAAACGAAACAAACAAAGCCAAGGTGACATTGCTCTCTGACATTGGCCCTTACCTCCATTTAGAAACTTCAACAATAATTTAGAGAGAGAAAGGTCTGATCTGATCATATGCGAGAGTAAGAGAGAGGAAGTAAATTGATATGTGAGAGAGAGAGAGCGAGAGATTTATCATGAGAGTCGGTCTAGGAAGAAGGAATGAAGAGTGGAGAGAGGATTTGGGCGAGAAATGGGGGAGAGAAATACGTGATTTATGGCGCTTTTAGATTTGGTTGTTTGATTTTTTGAATATGCGCATTTTTACATGATTTAAGAATCAAGATTTGATCGGTCTCTCGGACAAGCAACGGCGTTTGAGTAGAATCCGAACTTTCTCAGATACTTCTCTCCCTACTCCCTACTTCTCTCCTTCGTTCTCTCCCTCTCTATCTCTTCAGTCATTTGCAGAGAAGCTGGCGAAGCTCTTGGGTTTGTTCATTTCACTCCGCGATTTTGGTATTCGTCTTTCTCTTGGGTTTTTCCAATTTTTCTCTAGAAGTTACTTTGAGATATGTCATTTAATATTTCTCTGAGCTCTTGAAAAATCATTATATCTGATCCTATCTCTGGATCTTTGTCTATGGAGTTTCCTTCATAGACTTGTAGAAGAAGCTCAATCTGTCTCAACGAACAGATCTATCCATCTTTCTAATTTGGAATTGCTTAAAACTTTCTCGTAATCTCGTTTGATGTGCTGAAACAGATGGAACTGGAAAAGAACAAGAATGAGCCAAGAAGATCAAACCCAAAGGTGCAGTAATAGTAGTGGTGGTGGATTTGGTGCTAGTATTGGTAGCATTAGTAGTAGATCTTTATCTAAAAAGCCAAAGCAAAAGAAAGCTCCACAAAGAGGACTAGGTGTTGCTCAACTTGAAAAGATTAGACTAGAAGAACAGCAAAAGAAAGATGCAGTAGCAGTACCTGCAGCTTCAACTTTGTCATCCCCATCTTCCAAATCCTCCTCATATATATCTCTACCAATTCCCAACCACCCTCAGTCAAGGCACTCCTCTTCAATTTCATTTCCATCTATATCTCCAGCCGATCTCTCCTCATCGAATTCAATATTCAGGCCGCCTCTGCCCGTCCTTAACACAGATATTAGGAATTCAATCTCGGTGCCATTGGTGAACCAAGCAAGTAATTGTGGCTCTGAGATCTTGTGGCCAGCAATTCCAGTCATGGGGCAAGGAGAGAGTCCTAAATTGTGGAGTTCTTGTGAATTCAATCTTGAAAAAGAAAATTCTCAGGTTGATCCTGGGTTGACATTTCAGCCAAACTTATATTTACCTTTCGAATCCAACCTCACTTGGGCGCCCACAGGGTTAACCCAAAGAGCAAGGCCATATCAGCAATCTTCTACTGCGTTGGTAATACATCTGCTAGTCTTTTACATCTTCTCTGTATTATCTTCTAATGGAAACTTTTAATTTGTCGTTTATTGAAGAAATATTTGCTTATGAATCTTGTAGATGAATGCCCCGTCAGCAACCTCATCATCATCAGTACTAAATTTCCAGATAGAGCCCCCTTCAAACCAAAGCTACGATTGCAACTACAACACCATGTGGCCAGAGGAAGAAAAGGTACACCCACTACTATTCTGCGTCTTTAGTCAGTTAAGCCACACGTATCATGTGAAATAAGTACCCCTTTGTCCTGGAGAATCTGCCTAATTTGGGAAATGAGGATAATAGCGAATTGTTAACGGGATAAATTTTAGTTATCATTTGCTTAGTGACTATCATGAATAGATATCAAGAGTTAAGAAGAGAGTAAATCAGAAAACGATCTCTCTTTTATAATTGTGGATATACAACTTGATGTCAATAAATAACTCTTTGCTTCCTGAACCAGTGAACAACATGATTTCAAATGGCTCATTGTCTGTGAAAGTCTTGATCCCC